>CABFVX010000126.1:363296-393016 GCA_902151425.1 Timema shepardi
CCCCCAGTTAACCCTATCGAGATTCTAAACTCGATCTCCCCGTCCTTGGTGGTCTAGCTCAACACGACTGGCACGTTAGCTAACTACGCTACCAAGGTGGGTGATAAATGTATAATTTAGAAGAAATGTACCAGCAGTTTTGTTAGGGAAGATTGGAAAACAGTCTAGTAAATAACATTCTCAGTACACCTTGCTGGAGTTGAAGCCCCTACCTTCCCTTCATCAGTAAACTGGACTAGGTGAGCTTGACATTTAGTTTGATTCAGTTTTGGTTAATTATGATATATAATTTTTTTTTACGATACGTGATCTTTTCAGATTTTTATATCTATTCTTGGTTCTGGGTCTTATTATCCTTCCGTGCTACAAACATTTCACTACACTGATGGGATAAATATAGGAAGTTAGAACATATATGAAACGTACGCACATTTGAGGGAAAGGAGTTTGATATACATTTAGGGAGCAAACACGTTGACGTGGTCCTCGCGCCCATCACATTATGTAGTAGTATGGTCTACTGTGTCACTCTCGCAATGTTATAGATTTCCGAATACGGGGGGAATCTTAATTAAAATCCTGGTCAGCTATATATAAGGACGGTGACCTGGCGGTCTAGGGGTAAGGTGTCAGACTTCTATGCTGGCGGCCGGGGTTCAATCCCCGGTCCCGGCAAAGATTTATCTGATTACCAAACCCTTCCTTCACCTCTGACAAGACATCTTGTGAATGTGAGGAATGCCAGGTCTCCACCGTGGTTCGGATTCCACGTTAAACTGTAGGTCCTTCATTTCATCTCACAATCACCCTACCATTACACATTAGCGTAAGTGNCACCCTACCATTGCACATTAGCGTAAGTGCGTATAACCCGAACGGGTAGTAAGACGCGGTGCTAATAATAATAATAATAATATATATATATAAGGTGATTATTATAAATGGTTTTGTAAACCTCATAGGTTTTGGGGTAAAGTGCTCGCTTCAGGACTCGATGTTGTGGGCTCAATCCCCGCTAGGTTCAAAGATTTTTCTTGAGTGGTTGAAATCCGTAGCACAACTTCCTTCGAAGGGGATGTAATGCCGTCAATCTCATGTCAATTATGGCATGTAGAATAACCCCGGTAGTTATGTGAACATATCTTTCCTGGTAAAATTGGTAGGCCCTTTCACTCTCACTCAAATAAATTCTTGTATGCTTGAATAATCCATTCACGGTAGGAATTACTCTCTGAAAGGTCTTTTTTCCTACCAATACCCTACTAAATAATAGATTTCTAGTAGGGAAAAAGACCTTTCAAAGAACAATTCCTACGCTGAACAGACTTTTATAATCGGCTGTTTCAGAAAGTAAACGCTAAACACCTTGAAAAAAAAAGTAAACACATTTTTAAAATGATTTTCCACTCTCCCTCCACGGTGATGATGGTATATTTACTCTAAAATTCTACCATTCTCATTCTAATTAACTAGTGTAATAAATTTATGCGTTTAGTCTGAACAGGTAGTGAGTGAGACGCTATGAAAGAAAAATAGTCCGCGTGCCCACCAGTCTCAACTTATTCGCAACTCCCATCCACGACAAGTATATTGGTGCAATAACGTCTCAACAACCAAATGTGACAGAGAAGAAGCTGTTTCCTATCTCCCGAGTGATTTGTAAGGGGATAATCCTGTCTTAGGTATGTAGGCTGACTTGAAGGAGAGACACACTATTCATGTTTGTTATGTTGGTAACTTTCCATTCCTTGGCGCCGGCACACCAGCGTTAGAGAGGAGAGAGAAGGGGGTGGGGGGGCATACAAGTGAGACAAACACAAACATTGACAGAGAAAGATGGCTTGAATTGAAATCTTGACTGTTTAAATTTATTCCTTGGTCGTCTAGCAATGGGGGTTACCTGTGGTGACCTGTGACCTCTTGTGCTGAGGATCGATTCTTAGCGAGACCAGATATATTGTTTTAACTTTAAAAAAAAAAGTTATTTACTATACGAGCTTAAACAAAGGGGTACTGAGCACCTGACCTAACCTAAATTAACGCAATATAAATCTTTAATTCCAACAACCGAAGAGCTATTTTAATTGTACTATACCCTCACGAGGAGAGTTTTTTTTAATTGTATTTCAGTAATTTTAATGCACTTTCTAAATAAAACGGTAATATCAACACATGACTCACAACCTATATCATTTAAGGTTATCTTAGACATTTCGGGAGAAGTAATATTTTTACAATTTATTCACCAAGGCCTATTAAGAAACTCTTTCGTAAAATTTAATTTAAAATAATTAATGACAATATGACAGGACGTTCCTATATGGCTGATTTTGGGTAAAAAATTGGAAGTTAAACATATATTTTATATTTTAACATATTTTTATGATCACATAATTTTATTTTTAAACAGTCTTTATTTATAAATAAGCTTATAATGCTAATGATAACCTCTGTGATCTGATGGTCCCGAATTCGATCCCTGACGCTCCCAAATTTTCTGTGTGGCAGTGTAGCTGGAACGGGGTTAAACTCAACCTCATGAGGTGCTACTTAGATAAAGAAGTAGCAGCTTCACTCTAGAAAACAGAGATTAACTTCAGGAGGGTTCATCGTGCTGGTAAAATGACACCCTTTATTCTCAAATGTGGGCACTATCTTCGCCAACACATAGCGGCCATTCGGTTGATATAGCTCACTTGTGGGATGACGCCATTGAATTGTTTTAACTATACTAATAATAAAACGCTTAGACTAAGAACCAATAATCATTTACATTCAATCAATATTGCGGAAATATTGACTTGAATTAAACACCAGCCATGGTTGATCTAAGTCTTTCTAGTTATATTTTAGTTCTCGATAACTACTGGATCAAAGGGAAGGACTACAAAAATAAAAAAATAGTTCTTAGTTTCACATTTTATTATATTTTCAAGAAATCAGCATTTAACTGCATTAGTAGGTGTAGATATGAGACAAGTATTAGAAATATAATCTTCATCTACGTGGAGGAAAAGTAAGAACCAATTTAGGAAAAAAACACCCTCCATATAGCCTATTCAAGTGGGGTTCAAGCTCACTTCTCCAGGATTCGAGTCCTTGCCTCACTTGTTTAATCCACGTGATCACTGGTGTAACAAATTATGCCCGAATAAAACAAAAGGGTTTTAATTAAATAGTAAACATATTACTGACCTATTACGAGTACGTCAAATTTACTTTCATGAAAAATTATGTTAATTATTTATTTGAAGTGTTTTACGTTCACTTTATGAAACGACTGATTATATCACCACACGAGAATTTCTATGAGCAAGTGCAAAAGGGCTTACCAATTTACTGTGAAAGGTATCTCCACATACCTTCCAAGGCTCTTTTGCTTGCTACAATCGGCAGGGGACCGACGGCTTTACTTCCCCTCCAAAGTTGTGCTACGAACTTTTATCACTAAAGGAAAATCCGTCGACCCCGAATGGGATTGAACCCACAAATATGGGGGAGAGGGGTGGATCCTGAGGCGAGCAATATATCCCAAGATCACTGGGGTCAACTTTATATATAATAATGGTATTGTCTATTTGAATGGAACCCATTCACAATTTTGTAATGAAAACTAGTAGATTTTATTATACTATGAAGTAATTACTTTGATCTACAATGTAGGTTTACTGTGCAACATGAATTAAACTGCTTCTTAATGATGCAATTTATTCGTACAATTACGACAAAATAATATTTTATATCAGATATAAAACACTTTCACATTGTCTTAGATGGTCTTACGAAACAGAATCGTATGTTATCTAAAAGAAATGGCAGTGGTTGACCAAAGATTTGGATACCCAATTGTTTATCTCATAAATACCATATAATTTGTTTTTATTGGTAAGTTCCTCGACCAACCAAATGAGAAGGTGACCCGAGGGCCTTGCATTCGTGACTCCAATCGCTCGCATAGATGACAGCGATATCCTGGATGCAAATTCGCTGTTTTTTCTTACGGTTAACCGCGTTCTATGGGATCACAAACGTGGGATCGGCTGTACGGAAACAACAGTCATTTCAGTGCAATCAGCGAACTTCCATTAGAACAGAACTGGATTCTCTCGAGACTCACGGAAACCTAATTTGTTGAGACTTGCTGGAGGTACAGTCAACTTCAGACAGAAGAAGTTGTTTTAGGACTTTTTCTTAGCACCGCGTCTTACTCTCTGTTTGGGTTACATGCTTATGTATTAATTGTGCTAATGGTTTTAGGGATGGGGAAAGCTTAGTTATATAATGTGTACTCACATTTGCATCGAATAAGAGTGAAAACTCGTTTTGGAAAACCACCCTTAGTACACCCAACCGAGATTCAAACCTCAATATCTCCGTCATCGGCCGTCTAGTCTGCGAGAGTAGGACCTTAGACCATGAGTCCACCGAAGTGGGTTTGGGACTTAAGGATTAAGGTACAGTTAGATTCAGACGGAGTAAATTTGTTGGTACTTTCTGGAGGCACAATAGACTTAAGATGGAAAAAAAATTCTGAGACATTCTAAAGCTACAGTCAACACTAGATGAAGGAGATTTGTTTAACTTGCTGGAGGTTCACTCAACCACAAATGAGTGACATTTTTTGTAACTTGCAGGCATGCAGTAAATTTCAGATGGTGGAGATTTGTTGTACCTTGCTGGAGGTTCACTCAACCACAGATGAGGGAGATTTGTTGTACCTTGCTGGAGGTTCACTCAACCACAGATGAAGGAGATTTGTTGTACCTTGCTGGAGGTTCACTCAACCACAGATGAGGGAGATTTGTTTAACTTGCTGGAGGTTCACCCAACAACAGATGAGGGAGATTTGTTTAACTTGCTGGAGGTTCACCCAACCACAGATGAGGGAGATTTGTTTAACTTGCTGGAGGTTCACCCAACCACAGATGAGGGAGATTTGTTTTAACTTGCTGGCGTGCAGTAAACTTCAGAAGAACTAGATTGGTTATGACTTACTAGAGGTAAAGTCAACGTTCTATGAAGGAAATTTGTTGTAAAATGCTGAAGGTGCAATCAACCTTGTATGAGGAAGATTTGTTGTGACTTGCTGGCGGTGCAATCAACTTTAGATGGAGAATATTTGTTTTGACTTGTGGAGGTACAGTCAACTTCAAACAGGGGAGATTTTTTGGGGGACTATTAGGGAATTTTCTAAAATATTTTAAGTTAGCAATGTTCATTAAAGATTTGTTATCATGATTTAGCATTTTATTTCAATTCTTCTCACCACATTTTACTACTGGCCCATGGCTATTCACATGTATCAATAATGAACGGATAAAGATGAGCAAAGTATAGTTTATGGTAAATGTACCAGTATTTACTTGGAGGAAAAGTGGAAAATAATTTATGAAAAATACACTCTCAATACACCCAGCTGGTATTAGATACCAAACTTCTCCACCGTTTGCTTAAGCTTTTATGTATTCTTTAATGGTCTCAACATTGTATATATTATATTGAGTGTGTGTAGATTTAAGAAAAACTGTACGTTTTTGAAATTAGTTTAATTACAATAGATCCTCCCACATCCAACCTCTGAATACCCGTCTCCTTGGCATACCCGACCGTCCCACTCCATTGACAGAACACCATCCATTTTCAACGCCTATGAACGTTTTGTTGCTAAACAAGTAAAGAGACTTAGCAACCAAGGTTAGGATGTCATCTTTAAGACAGGAAAATATTACAGACTTTTTTCTCACCAGCAATAAATATAGGTTTTCTGATCATATATTTCGTTTTGTGTTGCCTTAGTAATATTTTTACTAGTTTTTTTTGTGTGTGTTTTGGTGAAGTTTTTTTCACTCTTCTTAAAATTCAAACTTCTTTGCTCTCCTCAGTACCACGAGTAATGGGTATTTGTGGGTCCACTGTATATAGAACATGTTTTAAAATGTCTTAGTTAAAATATCTTTCTTAATATAAAATGGCAAAAAGTTTCGTGTTGTATGAGTATATTAAAAGAAAACGCTTTAGATTGTAAAATGAATGCCTCCCCCCACCCCACCTACATAATTTATGTAGAAATAACTTAATATAAAGTTATTAATATTTTGTAAAACTTTAATATTGTTGTTTTTATTTTTTATACTTTTATTTGTTAACGCTTGACATATTTGACCGTGAGAGATGCAGTATCTATCTATAGCTAGGTCACCTTCTATGAAGACTTTTAGCCGCTCTATGGACACAAAACGTTGCCCTGGGTACACCTATGGAAGTTGTCTACACGTCGTATCCTCAATGAGATTATATGGTGATAGTGATTATGTAGGTGTGGAGCCATAGGTGATCATAAAACTAACTTGTCTAATTAACTAAACCTTTTTAATCATAGGAACAGATTCCCCTTTTGGGAAAAATATACCTATGATACCACCACGAATTGATACCGGGACCCATAGGCTCATAGCTAGGCGCACTGACCACTAAACCAAGAGGCCAGTCATCGGTGGTAATCATAATTATCAATAAGTATCAGATATGTATATTTATAAATATATAATAAAACAATATTTTATTATTGAGTGGATTATGGCTTTTTTTAATGGATATTTTTTTTAAACTGAGAATTATCACAATACTGTGAAATTTCTGAATTAATAATTGAAAATATTAACAGTTTAATGAGGACAGAATATTGTTTTTTTTAAAATTAAAAAAACTGCTCACTATTTATAGAAAATTCAGCTTTTGTTCGCTAATTTTAATTCCCTTTTTTTTAGGGTCACTTTCGGCCCACTATAGAGGGCCCATCACATGATCAATATTATATCGCAAAATTGAGTACCCTATTGCACAGTAATATTGGCTGTGTTGGCATAGTATTGAAGGTTTGCGCAATTTATTGAATAATTTTATTTTTACTGAAGTTTCGTCAATATTTTGCAGTGTATTATTTTATTTATTACGCAACATAGCCCAGTCTATTTAAGAACTTCTGCAAGATCGTATGTTTCCTTCTCTAGTGGTTCTGTGCTATCTAACCTTATAAAAGACTGGCATTGTCCATGTCTGAGAGAAGCTTGCTTTTATTGTTAATAGTGCTAATAATTCAAGTACGACTTTTAATGAATGCTATACTTCATTTCAGTTACCCAGTACTGCCGTTGACTGAACGTAGTTAGATAGATTATTATTATTATTATTATTATTATTATTATTATTATTATTATTAACAATGCGTCTTACTACCCGTTCGGGTTATACGCACTTACGCTAATGTGTAATGGTAGGGTGATTGTGGGGTGAAATGGAGGACCTAAAGTTTAACTTGGGATCCAATCTTCGGTGGAGGCCTGCAGGGCTATTATGACCATTTGACGCAAAGTTAGTTGCTACCGCTAGTTAGCTTCACTTTAGAGGAAAAGATAGCGTTTGGGTTATTATGACCACCACACTTTGTATCGTCCGCTAGTTTTAGCTTCGACTTTGCTTCTAGCGTCAACGCACGGAATAAAATCAGTTTGCGTCAACAGTTGGCAACACTTTTCCAAAGAATATTACCTTTTAAGAAGTTAGAGGCTAGAAATAAGTTACATTTATTTCAAGAATGCTGGTATTCATGACTGGACATTATTCATTTATTTCTATTTTCCCAAACAGCTGATTACAAGTCACATTATTTTAAAGAAAGATTTAACCTAGCTTAATTTAATAAATCTCTCGCATAATTTTGTTTTCTTACGATTTGAAATGAAAAAATACTAAGCTTACATTATTCAATACACATAACTTATTGTAGTCAAAAAATCATGTGAACTATGCATTAAAATAGTAATGTCACACGGGGAAATGAATAAATTAATATGAAAAGTTGGCTAATAAAGAAACAATGTTTTTTGTAAGATGTATGCTTTACAACCCAATGCTTTATTCTTCATGTATTCATGTTGATACTGGAACAAGTGTGTTTTATTCCATTAATTTAAAATAATTTCAACAGTTTATAATGTACACTTCTCCTTATATTTAGGCCTATTTTAATTAAAATAACTTTAATTTACAACAAAACAAATATACGCCTTATAAAACTTTGTTTCAAAAACAACATTTATCACACAGTAGATTAATATTTTGTATTTTGGCTTTCTTAGTAGGCCTATTGTAAAACCGTTCTCGATTTTGTCAAGCCAAAAATTGAACGTTCAAAGATATAGGCCTACAGTAAGGTGTTTTAAATTTTATGTTGTTTGATTGAGTTGAGATTAGATAAAGATAACTTCCTATCTATACAGTACTCCACTTGAACATATATAGGCCGACTTTGTGCTAATTTTATTAATTTACAGTGTTGAAAAGGTTCTCATGTTTGAGATTGAATCAATTATGCGGTGTTAAGATCTTAGAAAATAAAACTAATTATTTAAAGTTGATGAAAGCGTTCAAAATCTCCCAAAAATTGTTTTAACACTTAATATTTTCGACAACTTAATGTCAGTCGTCCTACTAAGTTAACAAAAAAAGTAAACGAAAGGGTGGTTTGGATGGCTAAAAAAAATGCATCTTTTAATTAAAAGGAATTATTGAGACTTTAGTTAAGTGATTAAGAATATAAGGGTATTATATTTCTTTATAATGAGTTGTTTGCAATTTATTCACTTCAGTATAACTAGGCCTAACAACTAATTATTGATTTCAGTTAAATTTAGTAAACCTTTTATGATTAAAAAACCTAGGCCTAAGCCATACCACATGTAAACATTAAGCTAGGGCCTATTTTGGTTTTTCCAGTCTTGGCTGCATTATTTCATAGGCCTACAAATCACATTAATGTGGATAGTAGCTACTACTATATGTACGATTCAGTTTAAATAAGATTACATTATTAAAGTTTTGTTGAGGCTTCTTGAACAAATTAGTCCTGCATTTTTATTACCTTGTCAACAGAATGATAAGTGTGTTGATGGTGACTAATAATGCAATTTGATAGTGTTATGTTTCAAAGAAAATATTATTTTAGCATTCAGTATAAGCGTACTATCCCTACATTATGATATAGGCCTATTTAAAGTTAGATTTATGTGAAAAACACACAACAACGTTTTGGGATTATTATATTGGGCTAATGCGATGGCAAGTTTAAATAATGTAACACAAAACACCTAATAAATTACAAAAACTAGCAAACATAACCTCATAACGCAAACCAAAGGACAAGTAAAATGTCTGCGCAACTTAGCGTCACGCAACTAGGAAAATATTTGCGCTCGCAAGGACTTTGCTTTCGCAAAGTGGTCGGCCATAATAACTTTTGACGCAAAGTCTAGCGTCTCTCTGCTAACGGTCGCAAATTCGTTTTGCGTCGTGGTCATAATAACCCTGCTGGCATTCCACACATTCACAAGCTGTGAGTGATACACATCTTGTCAGAGGTGAAGGAAGGGTTTGGCAATCATATCAATCTGTTCCTGTAAAGAGGATTGAACCCAGGACCCCCATCGCAGAAGTCTGACACCTTATCCCAAGACCACCAGGTCACCTAGCTCGATATAGTTGCACAATAATGTTGACAGTGTAAGGGATCCTCAACGAATAGTCATCGTTCTACTACACCAAACTGATAAACCCTTACTTGTTTGAAGTATTACAATGTTTTTGAATTATAAAGTCTAAAACACGCACACTAAAAGTGAGATTTTATATAGTAGATAAAAACAAAGAGGCTGATATCAACCAAATTTGTTATTTCCAAACTAACAATTTATCATTACAAAACTAAACTTGCAAATTACATTTAAAAATTATGGCAGGTGAAAGTTCATACTCAAATTGATAATAAATTGATCAAATAGACGCGTAAAAACGTCAGCTGCAACCGTTTAGAGTAGAGGAATAATTGCTGGGGGATACTTTTCATAAAAGTTTAAGCATGCTACCATCAATAACAGTTCAGATCCCGCTGAGTTCATGTGACACTTATTACCTAGCTAAAATAAATATTATGAGTAACATTGTAAATGAATAAGGGATGATGGCATTTTGTGAAATTACTGATAGTATGTATTACCTTGTGGGCAGGAAACGGGGAAAAATATAATCGAGATTCAATGTATGTAATGGTTTATATTATGTAAATATGGATTATACCGAAATGTGTTGGATAATGTGAATTTTATGATAACGATGCACTTATAGAAGAAGGAAGCAATTTTGCACCTGCATAGGAAGTGGATTATAGTAATATTTGTATAAGTTTGCCTGCAGCTTACATCCCATCTTGATATAAGGTTAGTTTCTGCACACGTCTCTGTGCTCTAGTCTTGTTATTTATAGAGATGAATGATTTCACACCCGCGTCAGTGGGTACGTGAACTAACACATAAGTCTTGTCGTATCTGATTTGCCCAGTGATAAGGGGGCGAGGGTCTATGTCTTGACCAGGTGAACCTAAACGGTTTTTTTCTAAATGTTTTCTCATTATTCATGCCTGCATTTATCACTCTAATTTTCTAATCATCACCCCATTTGCATAGTATTTTAGTAGCCTGGACGGATAGTAAAACGCAATGAATTGCAATGCTTATAAGTTATAACTATTATAGAGTTAACCATGTTTAAGGTGGCGATGTAGAGAAAGCGAGTTAAGGACTATTTTTTGTATTTTTTATAGCAATACATTGTTTTGGCCAAGATAAATAAGATATTGTTCCATTTGAAACTTATAGTTTTATTTTCTTCACATGGTGAGATCAACATTTCTATAATATTTCTCAAGGTTGTCCTGGAATTTATTGACAACTTTTTATATTCATTTAAAAAGTTTCTCATTTAATGCCGCTATTCACATGGACATATATTCAACAACTGTTGATATCACCATGGGATGAAAGTTAAACTGGATATTACTACTAGACTGGAGCAATATTGTAATTATTTTGGTCGAATAAATGTTTTACTATATAAATTACAAAATACTGAACTTAACTCGCATTCCTTACATCCCTACCTTAAAAATAATCGCATTTTTAGCTTTACTTGAGTGGAATGTTTTGATTTTTGGAAACGTGCCTATATATAAAGAGATGGGATAAGCTCAAATTTGCCTTAGTGGTCAAAATTACTAAGCCCTAATGTGTCACTCTCACAATGGACTGTATCGCCGGTGATGAGAAGATTAAGACCCGAATATAAGTCTGGTGTACAAAGGGGGATATTTCCTCGAATATATTACACTGTCTCTACAAGCATATGCAGGTACGATTCCTCTAAATTTAAGACTTCTCATCTCTTACATGTTAGCTTAGCTAGTACATATTCTTATAGCTTCAACAGGTTGTAAGATGCGGTGACAAAAGAAAGAATTAATCTCAACATAAGACAACCAGATGCGCTCTAATTTTCAAAGATATCTGAGTACACAGATTTTCAGTGCACTCCTGTAGAGAAATAACAAATGATTAGTTATAGCTACTTATATTTAAACATATTTCATTTTGCGAGGTTATTAGTTTCTAGACAATTAATCTATATTTGCTCCTTATACAAGTAATATATTGGCTGGAAGAAAGAAGTATTTCACTAATAACGCAAATAAAAACAATCCAATTACGTAATTTACCCAAGATAGCACATATATATACTAGTGGGTCGTTCCAGCGAAGGCTAAAGATCTTTCCTCTAAAAAGTATTTTAAACTTTTTATTAGGAAAGTATCTATATAATAAGCCTTCACTCACATTTTAGTTAAAAGTTTACTCGTCAAAGGCTATCAACTTTACTTAAATATTTCGTTCTAGGTGTGTAATTTGGATAAAAACGTATCTTTTACCCCTTCACGCCCCGATTAGAACTTTAAAATGACCCCTCTCACAGATATCTATATATTCGTTGCACCAAACCACTCACGTGACAATTGAGCTGATATTATTTTTAAACAAAGACACACATTTTATTTACCAATATACAGCTATACACAAATCATGGTTTCCATGGTGATGTAAACAAAGAATGATTGTACAGAGGAACTACTGCTCACACTGAAGAAAAATATGGAAAATTTGCTAGGAAAATTGGGTTTTAGTTTTAGGCCAATATTTTTACCGCTTCCTGATTTATTAATCTTTAAGATGAGTGTTCGTTTGTCAAAATGTGTTCAGTCATTTCCTCCTAGTTTCTATTACTGGAAATGGACTGATCAAATAATATATAAATTAATATATGATAGAGAAAGTGGTAAAATGTAATAGTGAAAATGAGAGGGCAAGGGTTTGAGTGTGTGTTTTTGTATGTGTGTGGGTGAGTATGAAAATGAAAGTGTGAATGTGATGAAGTTAGTGTAAGAGACTGAGAATAAGCAATTGAGAGAGATCGGGTGAGTGTGAGCGAGTGATAATGAGAGTATGTATACGTGTGAGAGAGAGAAATACTGGGAAAAGATAAAGAGAATGTGTGTGTTAGAGAAAGAGTGTGTGAGGGAAAGTGAGAGAGTGTGTGAGCAAGAGAGAGAATAGGTAAGGGATAATGCGTGGTAAAGTTTGCGGGAGAGAGAGAGCGTGTGTGTGAGAAAGAGATAGTGTAAAATTTTGGGAAGGATATTGTGTGAAAGAGAGAGAAAATGTGAGGGCGTGAGAAAGAGAGTTTGAAAGATTAGCTTAGAGAGAGAAAATTAAATTGAGAGAGAGTTTTAGAGAAAGAGATATAGATATAAATTAAGAGGTAAAGAGAGTGAGTTTGAGAGAGAGAGAGCGTAAGATTTATATTGAGAGGGGGATTTTGAGAAAGTGAAATTGAGAGAGTGAGATTGAGTTAGAGAGTTTAAGAGAGATATAATTTGTGAGAGAGCGTTCAAGAGAGATAAAGTTCGAGAGAGTGTGAGCATTTGAGAGAGAGCTTAAAAGAGAGATTATAATAAAGATAATGTGAGATATATTGTGTGATTTTAAGTCTCTGTGAGAGTAGAGAGGGATAAAGTGTGTGTGTGTGTGTGTGTGTGTGTGTGTGTGTGTGTGTGTGTGTGTGAGGGGAGAGAGTGGGAGAGATTGTGTGAGAGAGTCTGATGGAAAGAATGTGAAAATTTAGATGTGGTACTCAAACATTACTTTTAAATAATTATCATATTCTCAAATTTAATGGGTAAAATAAAAACGTAGCCTAATTTATGTACTTGTATTGTGTTACTATTTGCTAAAATAAGCATCAAAACTTATAATTTGAAGGAAATGAACATCAAAACCCACTATTTAAAAAAATAAACACCAAAACTCATAATCATATAGTTAAAATGGCTAATTTTTTTTAACAGTATTCAAGATCATTTTATCGTTTGAGCTTATTATACATACCAAAACATATTAAAACATTATTTCATCATCCGTGAAACAAAACGTTGACAATATTTTCACGAACTTAACAACTTAACCTTTAAATTTTCGAATTCTGCTCAATATTATTAATTTTAAAGCGTATTAACGATAACATTCCAATAAAAAATAAGTGTTTCCCCAGTTTATGAATCTCAATTTATATGTGTTGTGACCAGCATCCAAAGAGAAATATTAATCTAGAGAGAAAATTTTGATGTGTTCGAACCAACAAATAAAGATTTGAGTTATTATTTTTTAGAAAAAGAGTTATATTTTATTTAGATATTTACAATCATTCAGCAAATAGCGGTTTCCATGGTGACTAAACAAAGAATGAAAAACTGAAAATCCTCTGTGAAAATCGGGTTTTCGTGGAAAACTACTATTTTTCCCAACATACTGGACTCCTAGCCGTTAAAAAGAGTGGTCGATTGTCAAAATTTGTTATTTTCTCGTAAATTCTATTACCAGAAACGGTCTTATCAAATTATATGTAAGATATATAATAGTATATGTTTACTCTTGTAAATATATTTTTTAAGTTTATGAATTTATTTAGACTTTATTATCTCTACCAAATAAGACGTCATATCGTTGTGAGGTTTTTTTATTTTACGTACTTTACAAAAAAGTTAAATCGAGAGCTGTGTAACAACTTTTTTTTTTTAATTTAACAAAACTGAAAGTAGAATCCCTTAGGATTTAAAAATGAATAAGATAATAAAATGATCCGAATTTCATTGTTGTCAAATGTAAATTGCATAAAACAGTACTTGGAAGCTATTACTTCAAAATTATGACTAGACCTATACTGCATAGAATAAAGTAATAAGTTAACCTTGTTCACCCCTAGTTCATTGTCGTAATTAGTTCATAATATGCTTATAACCTAAACAGCTGTTAGTAAGACGTGGTGCTAAAATATAAATAAAGTTTTAATAAATGATCCCACATTTGTATGCGTGATCTTGTTTACTACCACACACGTGTTTCAAACCATGTCCTATTTTTGTGAGATGCAAGAGCAGGTCATTTTCAGCTGACAGTCGGTTTCTCTAGTTTTGATTTCCATCATTGTTGAGAAAGCACTTTCTCACAAATATGCAGATGTAAAAGTCATAATAGCTTGTATTGTTTATTTCCCAAATAAGAGTATTCATTTTTTTTTCAGATAATCATAATTTAAGTAAGTTGGAGGAAATTAACAATTAGTTAAAAAATATAACCTTGCATTGTCTCACTTTAAATATCATCATGCATCACTATTAAGGTGCGTCTCACATTTTGAGATACCCTGGTCAAGACTATTTGATCACGGAAGCGGGTTTAAGCGCTCGCTAGGGCGATTCCTGTTAAAAAGTGGCGCGCCCGCGCTAATCCTCTTTAAGACCCGCCCCCAGGAAGGAAGCTAAGGTCAAGAGAGCGTGTAAGAAATTCCACCAGGTGATTTCTGGTCGACTCTCCACGTCTCGGTGCCTGGCTCCGGTAATGGAACAAGTTTTCCGGGCAGTCCGGCTGATAAGGTGATAGTCCACCTGCTTCCTCATATGAGCACAGATGTATGTGTGTGTGGTGTGTCAAGTGGAACTCCTGTGAACGGGTGCGGGTACTCGTGCCTTGACGCAGGTTACTTGAGGGACTTCACGGTCTCACCTGTCAAGAGGACGCTGGTAAGAAGTGGGCTCCATCTACTCAGCATACCTGGGTAGTTAACGTGTGGGATTTCATGGATATTATTATTATTGACTCCAAGCTTATCAAACGACCTCGGGTGTATTGGTGTAAAGAGCTTACCTCATCATCCAATGTTCTTGGATTCAAACTCATCCGCGGTCAACGGATTTTTCTTGATAGATAACAATCCGTAACACAACTTCCTTTTGTGTGGAAGTAAAGCCGTCGGTCCCATGTCGATTGTGGCATGGGAAAGATCCTTGGAAGGTATGTAAAAATACCTTTCTGGACAGAATTGGTAGGTATTTTCGTTGTCGATAGTAGAAATTCTCGTGTGCTGATATAATCAGTCGGCTCAGTAAGTGCACGTCAAATACCTCAAATAAATAGAAAAATAAAACTATTCAAGCTTGTCACATAAGGCCAAATGTAGTCTTTGGAACAGTTTCATAATCAGACTTAGTACGCCTCAAGTACGGCACTACACTAAATATAGGACAATACCTAGCTAGACAATAATGGAATGGGAGAGTTTCATATAAGAAACTGGCCCATTCAATTCGAGTTTATGTTGGTGTCGCCTTTTCTTTAGTATAGTACCGCACTTGAGGCGTACTAAGTCTGACTCCGAAATTGACCCTTTGACCTGTGACCTAAAGCCTTCTGGTAGAATGTAAAACATACTAAGGTTTGAATTTAAATAGCTAATTTTCCTAGAATACACACAAAGTGATTAAACAAATCCATACCCTGTGTGTGAGGTATAATAGGATATAACCCTAGTTTTATGCAACTGAAATGTGTGTTAGGCATGCTAAGACATTATAATCTGATGCCATAGACACGTGTGTGAGTCAATATATATAATATGTAGTATAGACTGATCCCATAGAAACGTGTGTGAGGCAAACTAACATATATAATATATATAGTATGAAAGTAGATTATTAAGTTTTCTAGCGCTAAAATGAGTTCATTCTTTTAAAAATTAGACTATATTATGACTATAAAATACAGAGGGGGGGGGGGGCAGAAACAATAACTATACGATCTATGCTGAAGAAAGTAATGGACAACGTGCTGAGGTTTGCCTGACGTCCGATGAAGCTCACATGCTTGACAATAAGTGAAAAAATATAGTAAGTAGTTTGCTTTTATTAAGAAAGTGTATTTATTTACTTTTAGATTAAAGTGTTAATTGTCAAGTTACTATTCGTTTAATTGTTTTATCCCCACCCTGTATATATATTTCTAGAACCACATTTCACTACCAATGGGACTACACACACATGAACTAGTCACACTAATGTACTGTGCTAAGGATGAGGAAGGTTTAATTTAGAATAAGTGTATTTGAATTTGCGTAGAGGTGGAGTTGGAGACCATTTAGAAAAGCCCAACCACAACACAACAAATTGGGATTAGAACCTTATTGTATCATTCATTGGCACTTTCAGCCTCTAGGAACGCAATTGTTTTGGACGAGTCAAATACACCAGTAAGGTCAGCACCTAGTACACATGTATCTTTACACCTGACGTGAACAGTTAGAAGGCCTCGTTTAAGAACAAAGATACTATCCCATACGGAATGAGAAGAGGAAGGTGGCAGGGTGAATATCCCAACACGTCACATCTTGTTCCAAGTGATCCTGTCAAGGAGCCAAAGATCCCGTCAAACTGTGGGAAAGTTGAAACTAGAGGTTAGGTTTGGTTTGTCATGTGTGGTTGAAACAGACAAACGCCCCTCCTCCGCCCAGCCAGTAATAGCTGATAAATACATACGGCCCTCACAAGAGTACCAAAGACCTTCTCTGATTGGAAAGGCTAGCCGTCGGAACGTAATTCGTTTCCAAGCTTCGGTCTACGACCCCGAAATACTGTACAATCCAGATCCATTGAGGAAGTTTATGAGATTTCCCACGATTTAATGCAGAAGTAAATGAAGCTCCTTCGAGAAGGACTGTTACTGACGTCTTACATAATAATTAATTATTGCCTGCCTCTCTCTCATCCCCTTGATTACGGTGAATAAGGAGGCTAAACAAAACCTGGCTCGATTCCTAATGGTGTCTGGAACGATTCGCTTCCCAAATAGATAATATTTTTAACACCGCATCTTACTACCCGTTCGGGTTATGCGCCTATGTATTAATCACGCTAATGGTTTTATGGTTTTAGAGATTAGGAATGTTATATCTAAGGGAAGTGTACCCACATTTGCGTGGAAGGGGAGTATAAAACGATTTTAGGAACACCTCCCTGATCACCACCCCTGTACAACTGATCGAGGTTTGAACCTCGACCCTCCGCTATCAGCAGTCTAATCCACTGCGAGGGTAGCGCATTAGACCATACGATCACCAAAGCAGGCTAAGTGAACCATTGATTTATTTACCAACAATATAAGAAGTGGTGACCCACTACAAGTTGGCGTTTTTTAATACAACCTTATGTTTATAAGTATATATCCAGTAATAAATGTGACATTTAAGTCCAGCCCTTTTATAAAAACAGATAATTTAATGGTTACACCCAGTTTGATGGTAAAATTGATTGAGGTGTCATTATCACATTAGACTAGACTGCTGATGATGGGTAAATGGAGGTTCGAATTTATGTCGGGTCTACTGAAGGTGTTTATATCTAAATTATTTTCCCCACTGTCTCCATATAAATGTGGATACACTTTCTCTCAATCCTATTATACATATCCCTATTAAGTGTGCGTGGTCAGTTAATAAGTGTATTACCTGACGTGGTGATAGAAACAATAATCATAGCCAATTATGTTTATTTTCACGACATTCTACCACCCGTCTGGGCTATAGGCACGTGTTTAAATTACGCTAGTAGTATAAGTAGTAAATGCACGTACATGAATTTGTGTGGAGGGAGATTTATATATATAATAACATTCAGTAGACTTCACCTGCATTTTAATCATGACCTCTCCGTCACCAGCAAGCCATAATAGGTGAACCTGAATATAGCCCATGCTAATATATTGTGCAAAATATAAAATAATACATTATTTATAGATAATCTGCTCTTATATATAATTTGATAACCCCGTTTCCGGTAATAGAAATTACGAGGAAATGAATGAACAGATTTTGACACACGACTACTCATTTTAACGGTTAGAAGACCAGGATTTCGGGAAAAATAATTGTTTTCCACTAAAACCCAATTTTCACAGAAAATTTCAATTTTTTCATTATTTCTTTAATCACCATGGATGCCGTTATTTGCTGCATGGTTGCAAATCTCTAAATAAAATATATTTTTCTTTGTCTAAAAAATAATAACCCAATCTTTATTTGTTGGTCCGAGCACATCACAATTTATCGCTAGATGAATATTTCTCTTTGAATACTGGACATAGCATATTTAAACTGAGATGGCAAAATTGTGGAAACACACTTATCTGATATTGGAATGTTGTTATCGTTAATTCGCATTTAAATCAATAATATTGAGAATAATTCTAAAATTAAAAGGTAAAGTTGTTAAGTTCATGACAATATTGTTTACGTTTTTTTTCGCGCATATTAACATGATAATTAAATATGTTTTGGTATGAATTATAAGCTCAAAAAACGATAAAATGGTCTTGAATGATGTTTAACTTAGCCATTTTAACTATTTAAATATGAGTTTTTTTCTCTTTCAAATAATGGGTTTTCATGTTCATCTTAGCGAATAGTAACGCAAGCATCTAAGTTAAGCTATGATCTCATTTTACCGCTTAATTTTGAGGATAATTGTGATATTTAAAAGTTTCACATTCTTACAAATACAGTAAGTTTAGTTATGGTTACATGTGGATAGTTCATTTTGAGGGAATGTTATTTCAAAGTACCGTAATATTTCGATACCACCTCTATATTACCACATTATCTCTATCAGACTCTCTAACGCTCTCACACCCACTCTCTCACACTCTCTCCCTTCACATACACATACACACACTCAATCTATAAAACTCTTTCTCTAATATAATATTTTCTCATTCTCTCTTTCTCGCTCTCTCTCTCTCTCTCACACACACACACTTTATCCCTCTTTACTCTCACAGACACTTATTATCACACAATTTATATCACATTATCTTTCTTATAGTTTCTCTCTTAAGCTCACTCTCAAATACTCTTTTACTCAAACGCTCTCTATCTCTCAAAAGCTCTCTCTCAAACTTTATCTAAATCACTCTCACTCTCTCTATTTCAAACTTACTGTCTCTCTCAAACTCTCTTTATCAATCACACACACTCTCAATAATTTATCTCTCTAACTCAATATCCAGCACTCTCTCTTAAACTCTGTCTCTAACTTTTTCTCCCTCTAATTTTCGCTCTCTTAACTAATCTCTCCCACTCTAACTTTATCCCTTAAACTCTTTCTCACACACGCTCAAATTTTCTTTCTCTTTAACACAATATCCCTCCCAAAATTTTACACATTTTGTTTTCATACACACACACACACTCTCGCACACTTTATCTAGCATTCTCCCTCACATATTCTCTTTCTCCCTCTTATAAACTGTCCTTCACTTTCTCGCATACACACGCTTTCTCTCACATACATTCTCTCTCCTCACATACACACACACACACATACACACACGCATACACACACAATTTTTATATATATAATTTAAATAGCCCATTTTTGATAGTTGAAATTAAGAGTAAACTGTTTTACGAATTTTAACTAATAAAGTCATTTTAAGGATTAGGGGTCCAGAATGCCAGCAAAAATATTAGCCTAAAACTAAAATTAAATTTTCCTTCTGAATATTTCATATTTTCATTCTGTGTTGGCCACGGCTAAAATGTACAATCATTCCTTGCTTACATTACCATGGAAACCATCTTTTAAGTATTATTGTATATCGGTAAATAAAATGTTTCTCTTTGGTTAAAAATAAAAACAGCTTAATTCTTACTTGAGTGGTTTGGGGCAACGAATAGATAGAGAGCTCAGAGAGGGGTCGTTTTAAATTTATCATCGTGGATGTAAGAGGGAAAATATAAGTTATGATTCAAATAATGCAATTAAAACTAAATATTCATGTAATTTGATAGCCTTTGACAAGTAAACCTTTAATTAGAACGTCAAGTGAGGTTTTATAATATTTATTTTTCCCAATAAAAAATCTAGAATATATTTCAGTGCAATAATATGCTGGAATTTCTGCAACGATCCACTAGTTCTTATATATAATTTGGTAAGCCCATTTACGTTAATAGAAATTACGAAGAAATGACTAAAAACAGATTTTGACAAACGACCACTCATTTTAACGGTTGGTTGTCCAGGATGTTGGGAAAAATATTAGTTTTCCGCGAAAATCCAATTTTTACAGATAATTTTAAGTTTTTCATTCTTTGTTTAATCTCCATGGAGACAGTCGTTGCCAGGCTTTGGCTAAAAAATAATAACTCAATCTTCATTTGTTTGTCCGAACACATTACAATTTTCTCTTTCGATAAATATCTCTCTTTGGATGCTGGTCACAATACATCTAAATTGATATCCCACAATTGGGAAAGCATTAATTTTTAATTAGAATGTTGTTATCGTTAATTCACATTTAAATCAATAATATTGAGCATAATTCAAAAAAGAAAAGGTTAAATTGTTAAGTTCGTGAAAATATTGTCTACGTTTTGTTTCGAGTATGATAAAATGATGTTTAATTATGTATTACAAACTCAAAAACGATCAAATGATCTTGAATAATGTTTAAAAAAAAAATGGCAATCTTAAACATCTAAGAATGAGTTTTGATGTTCAATTTTTTTTCAACTAATAGGTTTATTCAAATAATGGGTTTTGATGTTCATTTTATCAAATAGTAACACAAAGCAAATACATAAGTGTACTGTTGCTACCAGCTATCATCGCCACCAACCTCCGCCACCTTAAAAGAGTGTATACACAATAACCACATTCGACCCAGCTCGGTGGCGTAGTTGGCTAACGCGCTTGTCGTGTTGAGCTCGACTGCTGAGGACGGGGAGATCGAGGTTCGAATCTCGGTCGGGAAGAACTGGGGGTGGTTTTTCCTAAATGGTTTTCCACTCTCCCTCCACGGAAATGCGGGTTCACTTCCTCTAAAACAGCCTTCCCAATTCCTAATCCATTAGAGTAATTAGTACTTAAAGCATATAGCCCGAACGGGTATTAAGACGCGGTGCTAAAATAAATAATAACCCCATTTAACGAGGAAGTCAGCGCCTAATCATGGACACTCCACGCACGTCAACACAGAATACTGCTTATCGTTTGAATTTGGCAATTAAATAAGAAAGTAGGCACGAAGTTGTATGTGACCCCTGTTCGCTTGTACGGTATTCCCTAGCTTAAGACGCTGTGCAGGCGCTAAAGCTTGGGGAAAGGAGAGAGAAGTGCTATCACGTGTGTCTCCCTACACCCTCATGGTTATCCTCACGACGTTGTGCACAGGCGTCGATTAGAGGGCCATATCCGACTTACTCTTGATGACTTCATTGGTCATGTCACTCATGTGATATCTCCCTACGAATTTTCCCCATTGTTCAAAGTGACATATAAGCTAGTACCGAGAATTGAACTTACTCTTTGATGCAAATAGGAATTAGGAACTTACCAACATAAAAGTGATCGTTATTTTGGAGAATGTTTTTTTACCATTTTTTATTTGAAAACTTGGCATGGTTGAGTGTAGGTCAAATATTATTATTATTATTATTATTATTATTATTATTATTATTATTAGCACCGCGTCTTCCTACCCGTTCGGTTTATACGCACTTACGCTAATGTGTAATGGTAGGGTGATTGTGAGATGAAATGGAGGAGCTACAGTTTAACGTGAAATGTGAACCATGGTGGAGGCCTGGCATTCCCCACATTCACAAGATGTCTTGTCAGAGGTGAAGGAAGGATTTAGTAATCAGATAAATCTGTGCCGGGACCGAGGATTGAACCCCAGCCGCCAGCACAGAAGTCTGACACCTTACCCCTAGACCGCCAGGTCACCACAAGGTTAAATAAAGATCCCTGGTGATCTTTTTTTTAAATTCTTTGTCCTGCAACCCCTACACAACTGGTTGATAAGTTAAGCTACGTTTTCATTTTACCGCTTAGTTTGGAGGATATGATATTTAAAAGTAATGTTTTGTGTACCTCATCTATCTTTTCACATTCTTACAAATACAGTAAGTTCAGTTATGTTTTCATGTTGATATTTAATTTTGAGGGAGTGATATTTCAAAGTACCGTAATGTTTGAGTACCATATATATATTTTTGCATTCTCTCTCTATCAGACTCTTTCAAGCTCTTGCACACTCTCTCACACTCTCTCCCCTCACACACACACACACATACATTATATAAAACTCTCTTTCTCTCTTTAATATATTATTTTCATACTCTCTTTCACACACTCTCTACTTTCACATACACTCTTTATCACACAATTTCTTTCACATTATCTTTATTATAATATCTATCTTAATCTTTCTCCCAAAAGCTTTCTCTCTCGAACGTTCTATCTCCTGAACGCTCTCTCACAAATAATCTCTCTCAAACTCCCTCTATCAACAAACTTTATATCTCACTTTCACTCACTTTATCTCAAACTCTCAAACCCGCTCTATCTCAAACCCTCTTTCTCTCAAACCTCCTCTCTCTCAAACCCCCTCTTTCTCAAATCCCCTCTTTCTCAAACTCCCTCTCTCTCAAACCCACTTTCTCACTCATACTCTCTCTCTTTGTTCTCTCTTTAACTCTTTCTCTAATTCTCTATTAATCTAATTTTCTCTCTCTAAATTTAATTTCTCCCTCTCTAATTTTATCTTTCAAACTCTCTTTCACACGCCCTTATATTTTCTGTTTCTCTCACAAAATATTTCTCTCAAAATTTTACTATCTCTCTTTCTCTCTCTCTATCTTAATCTCCCGCAATTTATCACGCATTCTCCCTTACCTATTCTCTTTCTCTCTCTATCACACACACCCTCCTAATACCACTCGCTCACACTCACTAGTTCTCTCTCAATTGCTCATTCTCAGTCTCTTACACTAATTTTCTCACACTCTCTCATTTTCCCACCTTTCCACATACTTACACAACCACACACTCAAACACTTACACTCCCATTTTTACTAAAAAAAATTATCACACCCTCTTACATATATCTTAATATTTATTATTTAAAAGCCAGTTTCCAGTAATAGAAATTACGAGGAAATGACTGAACAGATTTTGACCAAAGAACATTCATTTTAAATACTAGGGAATCAGGATGCTGGTAAAAATAGTGGCCTAAAACTAAAAACCAATTTTCCTAGTGAACTTTTCATTTTTCCTTCATTGTGAGGAGTGGTTCATCTGTACAGTAATTTCTTTGTTTACATCACAATGGAAACCATTATTTGTGTATAGCTGTATATTGGTAGTAAAAATATGTGTCTTTGTTTAAAAATAATATCAGCTCAATCGTTACATTAGTGGTTTGGTGCAACGAATTGAAAGAAATGTAGGAGAGGGGTCATTTTAAAGCTCTAATCGGGGCGTGAAAGGGGAAAATATACGTTTTTATTCAAACTACATACCGAAAACTAAATATCTAAGTAAATTTGATAGCCTTTGACGAGTAGACGTTTAACTAAATTGTGAGTGAGGGCTTATTATATAGATCCTTTACCAATAAAAAGATTAAAATACATTTGTGTTTGACACCAACTTAAGGTAGGAATGTAGGGAAATCGAAAAATGGCCAGTATTTTGGCAGTTTTAATAGAAATACTTTTTTTGCCAAAATAAATAAAATATTGCTCCAATAGACACATAGAGTTTAATTTTCTTTTCATACTATTATCAACTGTTGTTGAATATATGTCATGAACAGAGCGGCATTAGATAACAAGCTTTTTAAATGAGGGAAAAAGTTGTCATTAAATTTCAGGCTACCAGTGACGGATATTCAAGAATTGTTGAGGTAATTATGTGAAGAAAATTAAAATCTTTATTTTTTTGTGGAGATGATATTTGATTTATTTTGAGCGTAAAAATGTGTTCCAGGGAAGCCCTAGAAGGACGTTGCAATTTCAGTATAGCAGGACGCGTCATCAACACAATAAAATATTCAGATCATCTAGCATTGCTGACCAGAAATAAAGAAGAGTTGCAGGAAATGATGGACTGGCTAGTGAAGAAAGGGAGAAAATTGGCATAGAGATCAACATAGAGTAGTGAAAAGTGATGAGGATTTAAAAAAATGAAAAGCCACTGAAAATAAAAATTGGACACCAGGAATTGGAAAACATAGAGCAGTTCAAGTACATTGGAAGTCTGCTGACAAAGGGTGCCTACTCCACCAAAGAAATTAGGTCAAGTATCATCATGGTCAAGGAAGTTTTCAACAAGAAGAAGTTACTATTGACCAGAAAGTTGAGTTTGGAATTGAGGAAGAAACTGATGAAATTCTATATTTGGAGTATCACACTGTATGGAGCAGAAACTTGGAGTTTTAGGAAGATGGAAAATAAATACTCGTAGATCTTTGGATTGTGGTGCTGTAGAAGACTTGGGAAGATTAGGTGGACAGACAGGATGACATATGAAGAAGTATGAATCTTGGTGAAAAGTAAACAGTATCAGACACATCCATAGGAGGAACTATCTTCAACACGATGTCATAGAAAGAAAGGTTGAGGGATAAAAGAGCTTAGGAAGAAGGATGATTCAAATACTAGATGAATTGAAGGAAATAAGAAAATTCTGAGAGCTGAAGGAGGAGGCAGAGGACAGGGCACCTTGGCAGTCTAAGTTAATTGACAAAATGAAAGGACCTGTCATAAGACAGAACACCTAATAGTAATAATATTAAACACTAAGCTTAACTCACGCTCCATATTTCCCCACCTTAAAGTAGTTAATCGTTAAAATTGAAATTTTTAGGACAGTTTTTAATAAACAACTAGACAAACATTTATAAAATGAATTGTGTTTTGTCCGTTATTGTTAATATTAATGCAAGTAGGAGTATCCATAAAAAACATACTGGTTTTATTGCATATTTTATTATTCTTCACTGGAGAATCCTGTAGACCGTTTTCAGCAAATATCAGCATAAGTGTGTGAAAGAGATAAGGGACTGGCCTACTGAAGTTCTGAGACGCGTTTCAGACCATGAAAGAGTCAGCATTATATGAAAAGTTGCTTTTTTATTTTATATTATGTCTCACATAAAGGTATAACCATGCCTCTGTTGGGATAAACATTTACATTAAAAATGGTATAGTTTAAAAAATAGTTGTGTGAAAATGTAGGACTAGTTAGTTTTCTATTATTATTTATTGACATCAGAATAATAAATGATTAGAAACATTACTTTTCCATTGAATTAAGAGCTTAAAAGTTAATAACCGCACTTACAAAAGTATGTCGCCTATTCCCATCTTGAGCTAGTTTAATCTTTTCCACTTCATTACACCCTAACTCTTTCAGGTCCATTCTAATGTTATCCTCCATCCTCTATGTCCTTGGTCCAATCAATAGTCTCTTTCCATTGGGTTTGCCAGTCAGTACCTTTAACAAGGTTCTAAAATCTGCCATTTGAACTGGATGTCCTGCCCACCATAAAATACGAGACTTGATTGTCCTAACAATGTCTTGTCATGAGTACATGGTATTTAGCTCCTCATTATGTAATATCCTTCCCTCTCTAGTAGCCTCATACTTTTTTGGAGAAAAAATCTTCATAAACTTCTTGATTTCACACACCCTGAATTTATTTTCGTCATGTAAGGTATATCTTATATATAAAATTCTCGTGTCACAATGTTCGTTCCCGTACTCCTCCGAAACGGCTTGACCGATTCTCATGAAATTTTGTGAGCATATTGAGTAGGTCTGAGAATCGGCCAACATCTATTTTTCATACCCCTTAGTGATAAGGGTTGTCCACCCTTAACATTTTTCTATAATTTTTAGACATTTTTTTAATATCTTTATATAATTCTTATACCAGTGTGTAACGGGCAGCGTGGGGGGGGAGGGGGGTTGTGAAGCTTATATAATTATGAAACCACAGTGGGTAACGGGCAGGGAGGGGGGGTTGTGAAGCTTATATAATTATGATACCACAGTGGGTAACGGGCAGGGGAGGGGGGTTGTGAAGCTTATATAATTATGATACCACAGTGGGTAACGGGCAGCGTGGGGGGTGGGGGGGGGGTGTTGTCAAGCTTATATAATTATTATACTACAGTGGTTCACGGGCAACGCCGTGCGGGACTGCTAGTATGTATATAATGTTGTAACTCAGACGGGCAATATAATGTATATAGCCCATCTGGGCTACAACATTCGTGGGCAAGTACTAATATACCGTTGCTCAGGGTAGACCCGAATGTACTAATCGTACGTCCTTCCCGTAGAGGCTCTTTCCATTTCTAAGATGAGATGTGTATTATAGTGAGTATGAGGGCATGGAACCAATAGAAAACCTAGATCAGGCCTAGCTAATCAAACCTTGGTGACTATTGAATTAGTTCCCCTTTCGGAAAAAAAACACCCAAGGTACCAAATGTGACTCGAACCCTGGACCCTTAGACTCGTTGCCAGGTGATTTGACAACTACACCATGGGGTCAGTTGTCATGTAAGGTAAGAGACTACGTCTTACACCCTTAGAGAACAGCCGGTAAATATATATTCTTACTAAAAAAAATCCAAGTTTTAATAGGTTTACAACGGATAAGATAGGCCTAAATGAGGATTGATTTATTTGTGTTGAAACTTCAGAGCTTCTATTCTCATGATAAATAGATACCATAGTGTGAAAGTATTTCCCTTCAAGCAGGAGGTGTCTTTAACACGCGCTAAGGCTCAGCTCTCTTTCCAGAGAGGCATTATATTCCTATTTGGGTCAAAATCTAGACTTAGCTAAAAATTAATGTTGAACCTTGGAGCCGTCAATCAAAGTGTCAACATTCATGTAAATAATATGTTAATTTATATAATTATAAATATATATATATATAATTTAATCGGTGAACGTATGAATGATCTTATGATAGGGTCTCCTCTAGCAAAAAAAAAAAAAATGTGCTGAAAAAAAGTCTCTAGATGTGTTTTTGCACAAAAATCCCAATGATTCTGAAATGTATCCGGTTTCTATTATATATCAATATAATTGACTTGAGCCATCTTTTATCTGAATATGGCAATTAATTATTATTTTATGATGAGCTTTATTTTGTTCGTTCAGGCGATCCGCAACTTACAGGTATTTCAGGGATTATTTTTAATAGGATTAATATAGAGTAGAATAAATACATGAACAGCAACTGGCCCCGTGGTATTAAGGTCAGTGCACCTCGCTACGAGCCTATGGGTCACGGATTCAATTCCCGGTGGTATCATTGGTATTTTTTCCCCCCTAAAGGGAAACTGATCCTATGATCACCAGGCTTTCGTTAATTATGCTTAAGTTAGTTCTATGATTACTCCTGGCTCCACACCTACATAATCACTATCATCACATCATCTCATCGCGGGTATATCGTGTATGAAACCTTCATAGGTGTATCTTGGGAAAAGTTCTGAGCCACAAGAGTGGCTAAAATTCTACACACACAGGTGACTGAATTAAATACAATTTTATATCTCCCTATGAAAGATTCAATACGTTAAAAAAAAAAAGTCAAATATTTTTCATCTCAGTTGGTAGTGTTTCTGTCTTATGACGCTAGATATCCAACATGGCCAAAAAATATAGTCTATAATTAGGACTAGTGATTAATTAATGAATAGAGTTAAGTTAGTTTGTAAGTCGTGTTCATAAAGTACATGTTGAATAACACAAATTAATATAAAATTATAATATCAATTAAAATTTAGTTTCCACTGTAGGAATCCACGCCCTGTGTACGTGGTCGGGATTTAAACCGTGATTCAAACAGTATACATTAGTTGAGCTCTTTGGCGGAGAGCCAGACTATCCAGTGAGACAACTTATAATTCAAGGTCAGGATTAGTCAGAGGTATACTATAGTCCTAACAAGTTGATTATATTCCAGTGTCAAGATGCAACCTTATTAATCAAATCAAGATTAGATAATTATTCAACACTTTCCTTTATATGATAATGAAATAACTATAGTTAAAATAAATAACATATTTGCTTACACTATTTTGGTGTTCTTTTTAGCACCACGTCTTACTATCCATGTGGGTTACACGCTTATGTACTAATTACGCTAACCGGTTAGGGGTGATGAAGGTCGCATGAGAGGAAGCATATCCTCATTCGTGTGTTGAGAAAGTGGGAAACCGTTTAGAAAAAACCACACTCATAATGATCGAACCACGCTCTCCCCATCATCGGCAGTTTATTATATTTAGAGAGTAGTGCCTCAGACCATGCGACCACCTAAGTGGGTTATTTTTAGTGCTAACTAATCGTCTGAGATTATGTTTTTAATAGGTAGTTCTACATTTGTTGTAAGCATTTACACAATACACTTTAAATAATTACTAATCACTACAAGTGAACTGGCTCTGATTTCTGTTGGTTCAAAATTTAGTGTTTGGTGTTTCGTAAAGAGTATATAAAGGATTATCAGAACGTATTTTGACACTATTATTATCTTAATTATAATCATCATAATCATTAACAATATATAAAAAGAGACAGCGTTAATCAATACACTTGACGTATGAATATATTGAAGTAGTTTAACAAACGATTAACATTTTGTTGTGCACCAGTTCTTATTTCACTTCTGGGATATTTCTATACCCACACAAATGAGGTAAGAATAAAGAAGATAGGTTTCATTTTCATTTATCTGAGGATTTTAAAGTGCAATTTCTTAACCGACTGATTTCAGCACACGAGAATTTCTATGAGCTGAGAGAAAATGGCAAATTAATTTTGTTGGGAAAGTTATTTTCACATACCTTCCCAGGTTCTTTTACTTATCACAATCTACATGGGACTGACGGCTTTACCTCTCCTCCGAAGGAAGATGTGCTACGAATTTTTATCTATCTAGGAAAATACATCGACACCGAGTGTTTCTGGACCCACGAGCATCGGATTCTGAGGTAAGCCCTTCACCATAAGACCAGATAAAGCAAATAGAATTTAAATAACTAAATCAGTATTTGCATGTAAGTAGAATGAAAAAAAAAAATAGGAAAAATCTCACTTAGTATAACACATGCTTAAACTTTGTATCCTGGGGTCTCCATCAGTGTCAAACCCAACTAAATGTACCTGGAATACAGTCCTAGCAAGAAATAGTTCGGGTAGGAGAGCCTATATTATTATTAGCACCGCGTCTTACTACCCTTACGGGTTATACGCACTTACGCTAATGTATAATGGTAGGGTGATTGTGAGATGAAATGGAGGACCCACAGTTTAACGTGGGATCCTAACCACTGGGGAGGCCTGGAATTCCAGAGAGCCTATAGAAGTAATAGCATGAATCATGGAAATACAAAGCAATCCCATGTTTGAGTGACGCTCATTTGTATCTCAGCCCGCGAGCGTTCCCACCACCCCTTCCATTGTAACCGTCAATTGCGGAGCAGGTGACGGAACCTGAGGACAGGTATTGTACGGTCCACACACACACACACACACACACACACACACACACACACACACACACACACACACACACACA
>CABFVX010000126.1:393291-464369 GCA_902151425.1 Timema shepardi
ACACACACACACACACACACACACACACACACACACACACACACACACACACACACACACACACGAGGTGTCACTCGCACCTCACGCTAACACTCGACCAATACATCACGTGATCACGAAATTGCTGAGTCTCATGGAGGTGGAATTATTTCCGTCCATTGTCTATAGTATAATTTTCGTAGAAAGGACTTTTAAGAAAATACCTTTTTTTTTTGCGATCAACAGTGATAACACTTTACTATTTTACTATTATTATGTTATGAGTATTGACAATATCTATCAAAAGTGGCTTATACTGATCGCACCACCTGACGTATGATACATGAAAGTATATCTAATAACTTTTCTGTCAGGTAAAGCATTGCATATGGAAATTAGACTGTAGAGGGATTGCAATAGGGTAAATAACTATATATGACACTTACGATTATTATTATTATTATTATTATTTCCTATTTGAGGTATTTTACGTGCATTTTCAGAACCGACTGATTATTTCAGCACACTAGAATTTCCATGAGCGAGAGTGAAGAGGCCTACCTATTTTGCCAGGAAGAGTATTTCTTTCATAACTTCCAGGGTTATTTTACACGCCACAATCGACGTGGATCATGAGTATTATTATTATTATTATTATTATTATTATTTAGCACCGCGTCTTACTACCCGTTCGGGTTATACGCTTTAAGTACTAATTACGCTAATCGATTAGGAATTGGGAAGGTTGAATAAGAGGAAGTTAACCAGCATTTGCGTGGAGGGAGAGGGGAAAACCATTTAGAAAAAACCACCCTTAGTTCACCCGACCGAGATTCGGACCTCGATCTCCCCATCCTCAGCAGTCGAGCTCGACACGACTATCGCGTTAGCCAAATACGCCACCGAGGCGGGATCCTGAGTATTAAGAATGTTATAGAGTGAAGTTAAAACTTGTAAGTCGTGTGTTGATGTAGTCAGTCGGTTCAGAAATTGAACTTAAGATACAAGTACCCTAAGTAAAGTTAAATATTGATATATTTCACTTAATTACCACCCCATTAAAAATTAACAAAACAATCAATAATTTGCAGTCCTATTTTCATTAGAGGGTCTTTTAAATAAAGTGATTTTTTATTGCGGTCAAAATTGATAAAGTGTTATTTCATAAATATTGATAATATCTGTCACACTCACTTTGGTGGCCGCGTGGTCTAAGGCATCACTCCTTCAAAAGATTAGAAAACTGATGATGAGGGGACCTGGATTTGATTCCTGGTCAGTTACATTGAGGGTGGTTTTCCTCAATGATTTTACACTCTCTCTTCACACAAATGTGTGCACACTTCCTCTACATTAAACCCTCCTTATCCCTAATACGCTTGCGTGATTATTACATAGAGGTATGGCTTGAATGGGTAGTAAGATGGGGTGCTATAAAAATATATCTGTCAAAAGTTACTGTTGTAGATTCCATGACTTGACGTATGAATACTTTTAAGTAGAGCTAGTGGCTTCACTACTTGTAATATAAGTATTTTGATCTTAAAACTGGATTGTAAGTAGCCTGCAACAAAGAGAACGTTGTCTGAATTTCAACCTTGTCTAGTCTGGTTTGTTGTAGACTAAGAGGTTGGGGTTTAAATCCTGGCTTTGCGTGGGGATACTGAAGGCGTTTGTTCCTAAACTGTCTACCACACTCACTTAATGCAAATTCTAGTAAATTTCCTCTAAATTATTCCTCTCTCAATCCCAACCACATTATTGTGGCTAATATAATTATATAAGTATTAACAACAGGTGGTGAGACGCGGTTGGTATTCAAAGTATTGACGGGTGTTCTGGTACCGATCATGCAGGAAGATAGGTATGGGAAGGGGTCAACTCTTAATGTGTCAGCATGATTTTAGCCCAGGGTGATCGAGGTCACCGACACTCAGACATGAATCTCAAGAGTTTCTCTTCAAGTGCGCGAATCAACAGCGTGGGAGGAAGGACCAGGTACATTGTCGCTCGTGGACTTTCACTTGCAGCCTGCTCTGTCGCCCCCCACTCTTGTCACATCGCTTGGTTTGTTCCAGCAGCCTCACCTGTGCAATCCCAGTCTGGACTCTGTGGGGGGGTTTATTGTCACTGAGGACACAAGGGGATTGGGGGTGGTGGGGCTATCACTGGGGGCTGTCAGGGTCTATCACTGGGGGTGGTCAGGGTCTACCAGTGGGTGCTGTCAGGGGCATTGAGGACACTGGGGGCTGTCAGGGTCTATCACTGGGGGTTGTCAGGCTTTACCAGTGGTTGTTGTCAGGCGCATTGAAGAAACTAAGGGTTGGCAGCGTCTATCACTGGGGGTGGTCAGGATCTACCAGTGGGTGCTGTCAGGGGCATTGAGGACACTGGGGGCTGTCAGGGTCTATCACTGGGGGTTGTTAGGGTCTATCACTGGGGGTTGTCAGGGTCTACCAGTGGGTGTTGTCAGGTGCATTGAGGACACTGCGGGATGTAAGGGTCTATCACTGGAGGCTGTTAGGGTCTATCACTGGAGTCTACCAGTGGGTGTTGTCAGGGGCATTGAGGACACTGCGGGATGTAAGGGTCTATCACTGGAGGCTGTTAGGGGCTATCACTGGGGGCTGTCAGGGTCTATCCCTGGGGAATATTAGGGTCTATCACTGGGGTCTGTCAGGGTCTACCAGTGGGTGTTGTCGGGGTCTACCAGTAGGGGTTGTCAGGTGCATTAAGGACACTGGGGCTTGTTAGGGTCTATCACGGGGGTTGTCAGGATCTCCCAGTGGTTGTAGTCAGGGGTATTGAAGAAACTAAGGGTTGGCAGCGTCTATCACTGGGGGTGGTCAGGATCTACCAGTGGTTGTTGTCAGGGGCATTGAAGAAACTAAGGGTTGGAAGGGTCTATCACTGGTGGTTGTCGGGATCTACCAGTAGTTGTTGACAGGGGAATTGAAGAAACTAAAGTTGGCAGCGTCTATCACTGGGGGTTGTCAGGGTCTACCAGTGGGGGTTGTCAGGTGCATTGAGGGCACTGAGGGCTGTTAGGGTCTATCACTGGTGGTTGTCAGGCTTTACCAGTGGTTGTTGTCAGGCGCATTGAAGAAACTAAGGGTTGGCAGTGTCTATCACTGGGGGTTGTCAGGATCTACCAGTGGTTGTTGTCAGGCGCATTGAAGAAACTAAGGGTTGGCAGAGTCTATCACTGAGGGGCTGGTAGGGTAATTGAAGGCATTTAGCAGCTATCAGAGTTCATCAGAATGGGTTTTAAGAGTGATTGAATAAACCAGGGGTTGTTGGGATCCCTTAAGATTGTCAACGTATATCAATAAAACGGGGGTTGGTTTGAATCTATCAAGTAAACTGGGTGCACTTAGGGTAAATCGAAACACTGGGGGGAATCAGAATACACAGAGGAACTCTGCAGTAATTCCCGTCCATAGTGGACACTAGAGAATAATAACTTATTTAAGACATGTATCTTCCCAACGCTTATATTCTTAAACAGTTCTATAAATTGAATCTATATTCCAAAGAAACACGTGATTGGTCGGGTTTGAGCTTAATCTAGAAGTAAGACAGACTTATAGCACCTGTGTGAGGGACAGGTTGCTCCCGTGGTCAGTGTCCAGAACATGAGCAAGGGGCAACTGGAGGATTAGAGGGGAGTGCGCGTGCCCCTGGCGACCCGCCATATTTCTGCTTGGGTGCATCCCCACCCGATAAACCAACTGTCACTTGGGGGTCTGACACCCCCCGACCTCCTACTTATATCCCCTACAGCTGCTTGCAATATCCGGGGTTGGATTCTTTACTGTGCCCCATGGCAAACATTTGTTTATATACATATAAAGTTTATTGTCTATTTTTAATGATTTGACTTATATTTACTTTTTATTGATACCTCGGAGGGAAAGTATTGTGTTCGTAAAAAAAATCGAACTCTAAATTTTGATAAATATCGACATTTCATGACCCCCTGAAACGAAAAATGTGGTTTTTGAAATGCTGTCTGTGTGTCTATATATCGGGCTGGAGCCTAAATTGTTTTAATTGATTGGGCTAACTCTTGGTATCTGTTTTTTTTTCATAAAGTACACCAAAATTATTTTTAGAATTATATACCTGACCCTAAATTTAAAGGTAGTTAACTGAAGTTAAAAAAAGATAAAAATTCGATTTTCTAACAATTAGCTCTTACGACGTTGTTTATAGTTTATATATACACTGTTTATCATTATAAATAAGATGGAAATTCTCATTTTCTCATTAAGATTATTTAGAGGATTCTTTACATACAATAAATTTTCAAGTTTTCATCATTTCTCCACAAATAATTGAGATACGAAATAACTTATCATTGTAAAGTTGTAGTAATATTAACCATACAAATCTTTAAATTAAAATGTATTTTGATAAGCCCAATGGTTTGTGAACTGTTAAGTGTATATACTTTTTAATTCAAGTGTATGAAAATGATTTTGATTCTTATGCCCTCTCGTGGCCAAAGACTTTATTTTTTATTTATAACAGTGTTCCCATTTACTAATGATATGGATTAAGTAAGTAGCAGTGTATATTATTTCATTTATGACCCTTGGTGTAGTGTTTATACAACAATGTATATACCTATTATTTCCTTTTACAAATCTAAGGAATTTCTAGTAAAGTTCTCTTTTAAGACAAAATCTGTAGAAAGTCAGAATGGTGCACCATACCATTTATTTCCCAAGGGCAGAAACACAGCAACAATATACCCGGCAGTAAGCTTACCATTTAATTGACTAAGAACATCTCCTAATACCCATTCAAGCTATCCACATATTTACATTATTGGATGAGGAATGAGGAAGGTAGGATTTTAGAGGAAATGTTTCACCATTTGTATGGCGAAAACGTGGGAAACCATTTAGCAAAAACCCCATCAGCACATCCGATCAGTATAATAGCCCCGATCTCACTGCCAATGATAGTTTAGTCCATGATTGAATATTATTTTGGAAGGCTGGATGCTACTTTATAGATTCCTAATAAGTCCCCCCACCCCCTCAAACAGTAAATTTTTCCAAAATATCATCGCACAAAAATCATAAATATATAGATAAGCTCGTTTATTTAAAACTTAGGACTCTGCTTTAAAATTAACAAATTTTATATTAATTGATTAGAATAGGCTAAACAACGTTAGGGAATGTAGATTATGATTTCTAAACGATCAGTATAGGTAAATAAATTATATAAAAACGATGAAAACACCGGAGTGAACACCGGAGTAAACACCTCAAAAGGCCTCATGTGGCCTAAAGAAAGGCTGCAGATTCCTGAACCCTGGTCTAATCTATTAGAGGAGTAATACCTTCAAGTGGGGATGTAGGGACTGCGATAAAAGTTGTGTTTTTTGGTAGTTTGTATATCAAAATATTTTTATAGTCAAAATAAATAAAATATTTCTTCAGTACAACAATAGAGTTTAATTTTCTTCACCTTATTAACTCAACATTTCTTGAATATCTGTCAAGGTTGTCCTGTAATTTAATGACAACTCTTTTTCTTCCTTTATAATGTTTCACATATAATGCCACTATGATCATGACAGATATTCAACAACTGTTGATTTCACCATGTAGAGGAAATTTAACTATATATCTGACTGAAGCAATAGAGTATTTATTTTGGCCAATAAATGTTTTGCTATAAAAACTGCCAAAATAATTGACAGGATGAAAATTGTTAAGTTATTACGTTTTACAAATATAATATTGCACTGTTGAGCAAGTGTAGTAACTTCAGTCTCGTATTATCTTGCTTTGTGGTGACGGGTAGGTCGGGTTTTGAACCCAGACCAGGTGTATTGAGGTGGTTTTCCTAAAATTGTTTTCCTCACTCCTTCTAAGAAAATGCTAGTGCCTTTCCTCTGAGTTCTCACTCCATCCGAGACCCCAATTGTGTAAATACGTGGCTAGCCTGCATGTGTCAAAATACCAGGTGTACAAAATAAATAAATATATATTCTGTCCTACCCAAAAACTATACATGTGACCCTTAGATTAGATGCTCCTCCCAACAAGATAGGATATTAAAACACCATACATCCCTCCCTTTAGTTTTTATTGCTCCATTAATAATGTAAGGTAAATTTACATTAATTGGTTCGAGTCTTGTTTGGAGTCTTCAATGAAGGGGTTCTCAATGTCTTGGTAACCTAAGTGTACTAATTACTAAGACTTACATTCTTTCCAAACGAGTAATTCTGAACGAAAGAAAATCATGTTTTAATTTTATTATTCTAGTCCTTTAAATATTTATTTTGGATAATATATTAATTTGATGGAATCATTCAAATAGTCCCATGACCTGTTTCAGTGTCAGAATGGTTTAAGACGTCACTCTCATGCTAGTCCGGCTTGCTAATGACTGGGAGTTTGGGGCTTCGAGTCCCAGACGGATATACTGAAATTGTTTTATCCTAAATTGTTTCCCATTCTCCTTCAAAGTGATTAAAAAAAGTAACAGTTTCATAGAAAAGACCTATTTAATATTTTTTGCGGCCAACATTTTACTACATAATCGTTAGGTTCTACCATTTTATATGTATAAGTAAAATATATCAAAAGTGACAGCTTACACGATTACACGATTTGAGGGAGGTGTGAACACGTGAAAATGAGTCTTAGTACATTTTCTATCTGTCAGAATATTGGCCGATAGCTGTAGTACCCCAACATAGGTACAAATGGTATTTGGAAAATATCCATGTGATTTTTGAAATTTTTTGGGATGGAGCTCTTCCAAAGATACTCGGTAGGGAATCTCTAACCGGGGTGCGCATAACTTTCTGTCGGATGGCTGGCAGAAAAACAAGTAAATAGATATACTTATATTTAGTATAAGTACGATAATTGGTAATTTTACGTAGTCGAGGCCTCGTTATCCTAATATCATATTATATTTTTTAATTTTTTATTTGTTATGTGTACGTATTAAAATTTACTGTACATATTATATTAATATGTATTTATATATTGATATAGATACAGTATAGTTTATATATAAATTAAAATATGTGTCCAGCCTATACGCATTTGTATTGCGTTAATTGGGTAGGAATCTAGAGGGTTGAATTTAGAGTAAATGCACTAATGTTTTCGTGAAGGGAGAATGAGAAACCATTAAGGAAAATACACCTTCAGAGCATCTGGTTGGGATTCGAGCTTCGACCTCCGTCTCACCAGCACACCAAATCAGACGATGATAGACTTGCATGGTTTAAGGTACGTTGTAGAGCAATCAGGCGTCAGCCAAATATTCCCCTTTTATTCCGTGACTCCATCTTAGTGAGAAAAAAATCGACCAAACAACTTTTTTTAGTTTTAACCGATTCGAATCGTCAGTTAATGTTTGTAGGGTCATACGTTTATGCTCTGTCCGCCCATTTCTGGAAAAGGAAAGCCCACAAAAATTAACGACGTTTGAAACAAAACAAAAACTCTTCTTTTAATGTTATCTTTGAACGTTTTGGACATAAAGAACTGAGGTAGATCTCTCATGCGCCACGTAGGTTTGGGTAATTCACCTACGCCTCACAATTAATAACCGAGAGGATACCTGTATCTATTATCCACCTTAAAATTCATTAGTGGCTTCATTAAGACGAGTCTTGTGCGGTGTTGTTGATTCCGTGGGTTCCATCACACACATACACGGTCAACCACCGGTTTGACCTTCAACAGCTTTGTACACAGGGCTTGAAAAAAAGTGTGATCATGATACTCGAGCCCGATCGTTTTGTACACTAGTTCACAGCGTGTGATCCGCGTGTCGCATGCGGATCCAAGACGCCATTTATACGCCCTTTCTTATTATACATTTTCTTTTTTAGCTAAGGTCATTCAACCATAAACATTTTATCGCACAATTTTAATATGTGTATAATTATAATCTATAGGCATAAATAGTGATTCAATGATTTCAAATAGTTACGGTTCAAAAGTTATAATTTAATTTAATTTAGCACCGCGTCTTACTACCCGTTCTGGTTATATTCTTAAGTACTAATTACGCTAATGGGTTAAGAATTGGAAAGTTTGAATTTAGATTAAGAAAACCCGCATTTGCATGGAGGGAGGGTGGAACACCATTTTGGAAAAACCACCCTTAGTTTAGCCGACCGAGATTTGAATCTTGATCGCCCCGTCCTCGGTGGTCTAGATCAACACGAAACTAGTGCGTTAGCTAACTGTGTGACCAAGGTGGGTCAAAAGTTATAGGGTGTCAGACTTGTTATTTTATACTTTTTGCGCAGCATTGTTAATTGTAATTAATCTATAGGGCTGAAATTTATTATAGCTATGTGGTGTATAGATTGAGATATTTATAATATATTGTAACTTTTATTAATATTATTACCATACAATATAATTAATATAAATGTGAATCACTAATATTAATATTTCTTTGAAATGTGAGTAGGCTCATATTAATATTGTTATTTATATTAATATAATATGATTAATACCAATCGGGTGTACTGAAGATGTTTTTTCCTAAATGATTCTCCACAAATACGGGTTCACTTAATCTAGATTCAACCTTTCTCATCCCTTACTCTTTTTCGTAATTAGTACACATACGTATAACCTTAAATAATTTTTTAAAACTCAATTCATTGTTTAATACTTAATGCATATAAGCTGTATATTAAGAGTCAAAGAACATAACAATAAATTACATTAAAATGAAGAGAGACCATTTTTTTTAGACAGTAGGGTGAGCCTGCGTACACCTGGAAAAACTCGTACGCTGGCCTATGCTAATATTTCTTTATTACCGTAATTGAAATGAACAATTTTGTTTTTTATAATAACTTGCAGCATTGAACCAGCAAGCGCTTAATTTGTCATCACCAGGGCCCGGATTTTAATGAGATGTATTTAAAAAAAAATATTTTGCTCGTCACATATAATGCCCATAGGTACATAAATTCTGAAAAATTATATTTTCAAATATTATCGATATTTTATTAAAGGCATAGATGCTCAATTATATATTTTTTTCAGCCCGCAGTATTTGTAATGAGAATATAAAATAGACAATGAACTTTGTATCCTCTTTGCTTGTATGTTTGTAAAACATATAAAACATACCTTCCTTGTGAATCACTAAAATAATCTGGAGAGGGTTGGTTGCGTTGGGTGGTGGGGGGAGGGAGGATTTCTTCTGAAGCAGATATTTTTACAAACAGATTTTTTAAAGAAGTATCATTGCATTTTACATTAAATGTAAACAATTTTTTGTTTTAAGATCATTTTTTGAAAATTTTCAATAATTTTTTAAAATGTTAGGTCGTTTTAGGCCTATAAGTAGTTTTTTGATCATTTTTAGTTCATACAAATCTGATCTCGGGTGATACTCGCAGCAGATGTCTCACTCTCTAAGTTTTTAATTTATTATTATTAATATTTAGCACCGCGTCTTACTACCCGTTCGGGTTGTACGCTTTAAGTACTAATTTTGCTAATGGATTAGGAATTGGGAAGGTTAAATTAGAGGAAGTGAACCCGCATTCGCGTGGAGGTAGAGTGGAAAACCATTTATGAAAAAACTAGTTCACCCGACCGATATTCGAACCTCGATCTCCCCGTCCTCACACTCTCTAAGTTGTCTATCTCGTGATATACTGGTTTGACCTGGACCCCGTCTCTTGCAAGCTAGACTAGACGAGAATGACATTTAATCCGCGTGACCCCCGATGCAAGTGAGATTGATATCAGTTATATTCTATGCCTTGTACCTATATTATCGTGTTTTGGTTTAAGTTTTTGTATGCTTTATTTTGAGCCTAACCTAACCACTTCTGAGAATAAAATGTCTACATTTAGAATCTCACGTCACTTCACTTGGTAATTAGAGGTATAATTTGTAACCGTGATTTAGCACCTCCCGTGGTGTGCTCATGTTTGTACTCTCGCCCATTTTCTAGACGTTGCTCGCTTGGAGCCAATCAAGGTCGAGTGTGGCTAGCGTCAGAACTGCACGTCCTCTTAGCTGAGCGGCTCAAGGATGCTGAATTCAAGTTAAGGTTACGTTTAATAATTCACAGAGGGTGGAATACTTTGAATAGTTATAGTAGTATTTTGTTAATAACAACCATCTGGAAGGCTCTACCAACTATATTAGGTATTTATGTGGAGCCCATCTTATTACTTAGGCACTACCATTCCTTGCAATAAGGCTTGTGTTGACCTCGGTGGTCTTGGGATAAAGTTCCCATTCCAGGACCCGATGTGTGTGGGTTCAAACCCAATCGGGGTCAATGAATTTTTCTTGGTCGATAAAAATCCGTAGCACGACTTCCTTCGGAGAGGAAATAAAGCCGTTGCGCCGGTCCCATGTCGATTGTGGCATATAAAATAAATTAAATGAAAGTAAGTGTAAGTAAGTAGGTATGTGAAAATACTCTTTTCAGAAACTTTGGTAGGCCCTTTCCCACTCACTCATAGAAATTCTCAATTGCTAATGTAATCAGTCGGTTCAGAAAATGCACGTTAAATAACTCAAATAAATGAATAAAATAAATAGGGTTGTGTGTTTTGTGTTCCCCTTTTAGGCTAGGAGAGTTTGCAAGACGTGTCGTGATCCAATTTTGGCTTGAGTACGTTTATATCAAATGATCTGTATTTTGATCGTGCAATATTTTAAATTTATCTTTGAAAATTTAGTTTCTATAGATAAAATAAACCAGGATGAGTACACAAAACACAAAAGTCATATTACTTTCTCAGCAGTTTAATTTAAAGAGCACACAAATAATGGATTATTTAAAGTAGATTTTAACTCCATCCTAATCCTATTTTGCCAGGTAAATGGGGATTTTGTTCTACCTTATATTATGGCAATAGAGGTAGTTCTCCTTTGGCAGTATCGGCTAGGTTTTTTCTCACTATATGGATTTATAGTTCTTTCTGACGCCTCAGGAGCTCTGATTATATCCTCCCTGATGCTACTGTTGATATTGTAGTTCTTCGTGAGACCAAAATAGGGTATATGCAGTTGTATCCCCATATTTTTTTTTGGCACTGCATCTCTCTCTACCCACTCGGGCTGTACGCATATTTTAGGAATGAGGAAGGTTTAATTTTGAGGAGTATACCTCAATTTGCATGGAAAGAAAGAGGAAAGCCATTTAAGAAAAAACCTCCTCAATATAAAAAGCCGGGATTTGAACCTCAACCACCTCATCACCATAAAATTATAATAGAAGATGTTGGCGCCCTTTCCAGCCTTGTTACCGATTCTGGTTCAGGTTTATCTGAATATGTTCTTATAAATTAGCTTTTTTATGTTCTGTTTACTATTAGTTTTTTAAATATCATACCTTTAAATACATAATTTTTAGTTTACGGATGAGGAGGCTTAATGATAGAAAGTGCACAAACATTAGCATGCGGAGTAAATGGTTAAAATCGCACATGTATCATCCATGCCAATGGGCACGTGACACAAATATCAATTTCATTTAGTCTAATTTTTCAGTGACGCCAAGGTCAGGTTTCTAATCCCACCCCGGGTGTATCGAGAGTGATTGTTTCTAAAAATATTCCTCTATCCCTCAACGCAAATGAGGATAAATTTCCTCTAAGTCTTACCTTCTTCATCTCTATCACATAAGCATAATTATTATACATATGTATCTAGCTACGTATAGCCTGAAGTCCAAACTAATAGTTGGATGCGATAGAAAAAAAAACCCGCCACCAGTGCAGATTTTGCTTCACGTTAACATAAGTATTCAAGCAGCCACAAGCCAAACACTAATAGCGCCTGGGACCTTACCTACTCTCACACATTATGAAGAATAATAACTACAACCCTCACGGAAGTTCCAGCAAGCAAAATCTCTAAGTGGTTGTTCGACGCGTCAAGGACTGGCGTTTAGCTGTCTTGCCCCCAGCATGAGGCCTTGCCAATTAGACATTTATCCGATTCTCTTTCTATAAATATTTATACATAATATATTGCTGTACCTTATACAGTTTATATAGGCCTATTATAAAACACCTTGGACACTTTGTATTTTATTTCCACAATCACCGTAAGTACACAATTACTTTTACTTTTTACATCAATTACTGTTTCCAGCCCGTTGGCTGGGTTAGTTTTTTTTATTCAAGCCATATATTTTCCGATAGCGGCTTGCTAGGCCTTTCGTAGCTTTATATACGTTATAATCTATCTTAAGACTAGGACTGGCACACCATCCATTCCCCGCCCATTAATTTATCCATGTGAAAGAGTAAGCTTGTATTTCATCAATGATACATTTTCCGACTATGCCGGGAATCGAAACCAGGACCCTTAGCTCAGTAGGCAGACACGTTACCAACTGAGCTCAAGTGTAGGATTTTAAGTTTGTAAGTACATAAGTACTACAGTACTTTAAATGATATTTATTTTCCGTCCGGTAACTTCATTAAACGCTTGTGAAAAGACCAATAGAATTGAAATATTTTTGCATCACTTGTGGATGCATTCATGAGTAAATTATAATTACAATATGTTAGAAACTTGATTAAAAAACAGGATTATTAAGAAAACCATATTTAATGAAAAATACATTTATGTATATTTGTCATTTTACAATTATTATCTCCACATTAAAAAAAAACTTAAGATCTCCATACTACACGTCCGGACTAATTACACATTTACATGAATATAGAAAGGGATTTGAGCGGTCATACTTAAAATAAGATGTACCGCCATCTGCGCTAATGAAAGTGAAAATTATCTAATAAAGAAAACACCTCACTACATCCACCTGGGATTCCAACCTTGAGCTTTTCCACACCAGTTAACCAACAATGTGAGACATGTATTTGGCGTATTTAACAGTGTCAACAGTCTCCACTAGCGATTCTGAAGAATTTAAGTTCAAAGTGTGGTTCAAGATTGAAAAATTTAAAGTTGACGTAAATGTCAAGAAAAGTGCTATGAATATGATCAACGCTCTATTGTATATTATTTCACAATAGTTCATTTACGGTGTATATATAGAACATTGTACAGTAAGCAGTTACTTAAGAGAATGTTGTATAGTAGGATTCTGATTAGAAAAATGTTTTGGAATATTCAAACATATTATTTTTATGGTCAACGTTAGTAAATATTAAATTATTAATAATAGTATTTTACAAGAATTCATATATTAAGCTTCATATATAAAGTGACTATTTCTTGAAGTATTTAAAATGTTTTAGTCATTTCTTTTTTAACTGTCGAACAAGTTTCTTACTACAGTAGGATTCTGGTAGGAAGAACACTATCTGACAGATACAAAAATTAATAAAACAATTGTAATATATTCATTCCTCTATTAATATGATCTACAACCATCAAGTTTGATAGATAGGCTTACTTTAAATACCAATAATCTCATATTAATAATAGACCTCATAATAAAATGTTAGAATGTTGAACAAAAAAAATATATTTTAAAAAGTGTTCTTCTCACCAAATTCAGGGTATATTTTAATCGGCTAGAACTTTAAACCGATCATATTTTATAATTCTGATAATGTATCCTTGAAAGGCTATTATTTACACCAATCATAAGGTTGTTTTGATTATTTATTTTTGTAGACAAATTTGAAACTGTGTATGTATATAATATTGTATATTGATTTTAATTAACTTATATAGTATTTTAACTTAACCTATTTTATGAATAACGATTTAGTATCACATTAAAATTCTCAAATAGAGATCTCTACTATTCGTGATGAGTATCTGGTTTTACATGATAAGGACCCACTTGAAGGGAAATATCTTCAAACTTATGTGCTTACTATTATGGGAATAAAATATCTGAAGCATCGAAACCTTTTACCAACCCTCAAAATTGTTGAATTTTTTGTTGTGAGCTTTATTATTATTATTATTATTATTATTATTTAGCACCGCGTCTTACTACCCGTTCGGATTATACGCTTTAAGTATTAATTACGCTAATGGATTAGGAATTTGGAATGTTAAATTAGAAGAAGTGAACCCGCATTTGCGTAGAGGGAGAGTGGAAAACCATTTAAGAAAAACCACCCACAGTTCACCCGACCGAGATTCGAACCTCTATCTCCCGGTCCTCAGCAGTCGAGCTCAACACGACTAGCGCGTTAGCCAACTACGCCACCTAGGCGGGTGTTGTGAGCTTGTTAAAAGTTATTTTATTTGTTTGAGGAAAAACTGGTTTATGTTTCTAGAAATTTACCTAAATATTGCCTCACCACTTCTTTATTTTCATTTTAAAGCTCCATATGTAAGAAATGTAACTCAATTTAGACATGTTAATACCTTCGAACTTAATTTTGGCGTGAGCCGTATTTCGAAACATTAAACCCATTCAAATATAAGGCATGGTTTATGGAAATCTAGAAAGCATCTCACCACTCTGGAAGGATTTTATCCTTAAGATAAAAATTGTAAATCCTATATTTTAAATAACCTCAACGTGTAGGCTACATTGCACATTCCCTCATCCAAACTATTAATTTTTCGATTGTGAGCCCGGCTTAAGAGTTTTACTTGTAGAATTATGATACAAAAATGTAAAATAAAAGTGTAATCAAAGGCTGGCCAAATTCTCATTCAGAACCGCGTACATTAATTTGTCTATTATTAGTATTATTATTATTAGCACCGCGTCTTACTACCCGTTCAGTTATACGCACTTACGCTAATGTGCAAATGGTAGGGTGAACGTGAGATGAAATGAAGGACCTACAGTTTAACGTGGAATCCGAACCACGGTGGAGACCTGGCATTCCTCACATTCACAAGAGGTCTTATCAGAGGTGAAGGAAGGGTTTGGTAATCAGATAAATCTTTGCAGGGACCGAGGATTGAACCCAGGACCCCCAGCACAGAAGTCTGACACCTTACCCCTAGACCACCAGGTCACCCTATTAATTTGTCAAACATTAAATATGATCATTATTCAATACTAATGGGTCGTGTACGTACATTTACCCTTGACATAAAATTACCTCAATTTTTTAACCCTTTTTTCGAGTCCAATAAAAAAGGTTTTGAAGAACATTCTACTCAAGTTTTGCAGTAAATTAGGCCTTCTTTAATGTATAAAAATTAAACTTTAACCTCCCCAATAACTATTATAGCTAACAAAATATTTATTATAAATATTATTCGTTTTCATAAAATATGTAAAATGATGACACGTATTAGCTTCCAATTAAAACCAAACCAAATAAAAAGGATCAACTTGATCCGTTCTTGAACGCAGACAGTTGCGCCACGTATGATTGTTTAGCGAGAGGCCGGCGTGCGACTAGCCTACAGGCACCGGCGGTTCTGCGCGCGCCTGCGCTCCACGTGGCCAATAGCAGGTGCTGCTGCTCGTGGTGGTGGGGAGAGGAACTAGGCTCAGTTGAGCGCCACTTCCGTCTGGACTGGTCACGTGGACCGCGCGGCTAATTATCGACGTGCTCCCTTATTTAGGTTTTAATTTAAATGCTCTACCTCATTTCTTGTTATTCCAATAGAGATGTCACACACCATGGAGTTCTTGACCTTGATCGGGGAGTGTGAAGCAAATGTAAGGCGACATAACTCGGACTTTATTTGCTACAACCCGCCTCGGTGGCGTAGTTGGCTAACGCGCTTGTGTTGAGCTCGACCGCTGAGGACGGGGAGATCGAGATTCGAATCTCGGTCGGGTGAACTGGGGAGGGGGGTTTCCTAAATCGTTTTCCACTCTCCCTCCACGCAAATGCGGGTTCACATCCTCTAATTAAACCTCCCCAACTCCTAACCTATTAGAGTAATTAGTACTTAAAGCGTATAGCCCGAACGGATAGTAAGACGCGGTGCTAAATATTATTATTATTATTATTATTATTTGCTACAAGTACAGTCTCAGGCATATTCAAAAGTATTTTTTGTTAAAATACCTCCTAGATACCAGAATAGTCCATATGTTTTGGCCAATGTGATATGCAGCATTTTCACTATTCTGTCTCGCTCTCTACTCGTGTTCTATCCACAAGCACTTGGATGGTCGAGACAAAACTACCACTTTTTCACCCAGGAATGTCACGAAAATATTGTTTGATTTATTACAGTACATCAAAAATATTTGCAAACTTTCTTCAGAAAATCCTAGAAATGAAAGACATTTTCCCAAACTAGACTTTTATTTGCAACCCGTGATAAGATACATTTCCTAGGCGTCATTTCTGTATCAAGGACTTTATTTTCAAAATAATTATATTGAAATTACCCGCCTTGGTGGCGCAGTTATCTAACGCACTAATATCGTGTTGAGCTAGACTGCCGAAGACGGGATTGAGGCTCGAATCTAGGTCGGGTGAACTGGGGGTGGTTTTTCCTTAATGGTTTTCCACTTTACCTCCACGCAAATATGGGCTCACTTCCTCTAAATTTAACCTTACCAATTCCTAACCTATTAGAGTAATTAGTACTTTAGCGTATAGCTCGAACGGGTAGTAAGACGTGGTGTTGAATAATAACAAATATTTTATTGAAATTAAAATAATTACATTTCCATATAACAAATATTTATAAAATATTGTAATTTTATTTTATAATTTTTTGAATAGGCCTATACATTTTTAAGAATTTACACAACTCTAATCCTATCCGTTGTTTTTTACGGATGTGAGGCGGTGTCTTTTCCTTTGTACCAAAATAAAAAGTTGTGAATTTATGAGAGAGAAAAAGTTGCTGGGAAAGGTGTTTGGTTCTTAGAGATATGAACAAACCGGAAAATGGAGAGTAAAAAAATGAAAACATTTTATAACTTATATTATCCCCATATATTAAGGATAATCAAGGCACGTTGGCTGAGGTTTGGTGGTACTGTGGTGCATATGGGGGATGACCGGCATGTACATCAAATTTTAAATGCTAAACGTAAAGCTACAAGACCCCTTTGTTAGGCCAAAACGATGATGGAAGGATAATGTTAAAATATATTTGAAGGAAGTTGGGTGGCATCTTAATTATTTCATAAACACACTCATGATAATAGTTTTTATTGTAAACAACTCTGGTTTCAATAATGGGGTACTCACTTATAACATATTTGAAGCGCTAACGAGAGGGTATTTTACTCTAGGGAAATTTCAAACAAGGCCAAAGTTTTAGAATTGGATTTTGTGATAAATATAGGAAGGAAATTAAGTACAATTCATAAAATTTGAATAATCAAATATGGCATAACTTGTTTTGATAAAAAAAAGAGCAGATATAAACTAAAATCAACTTTACACATTTCACCTAAAGGATTATACATTTTCATTTATATATTATATAATGGTGTTCTACCTTATAACGCTTAAGTATTTTGCTACAAAAAAACTATACTAATTCTAATCATGGTTTGAATGCATATTAAAGGCATTTAGTAAAGTATTTGATAATAATGTGTATATGAACAAGATACATATCCAAGCATGTCTTTAAATCCTGATATTTTGATAGTAGCTATGTTGTCAAGATACTGCTCAGTTAGTCGAGTTTCAAATATATGTAGTCGCCATACTTTTATTTCTATATTTATCTCTTTCTATATAATAAAGTTTTTTATTAATCATGATAAATAAACTAGTTTATACTCAAGCCCTGTAAAGAAATGTTGATTACTAAATTTATTCACGCAATCAAAACATCACTCCTCCAGATTTCAAATGCTCAACTTGTTAAAAATGACATTTAGTTTTGAACTCTATAACAGTACCCCATCCATCAAGATATGGATCCCTCACCCATCCACCTTCTTCATATATTCTTGATAGTAAAAAAAAAAGGATAATCGCAATACTGGAATTGAAATCGTGACCTCTTAGATCTAAGCCAGGTCGATACAGTGGTTACTGAAAGGAGAGTGGAATGAGGGATGATACGTGTGAATGTATGCGTGTGTGTGTCTCTGTATTTATATATGTATGTATATATGGGTGGGTGACCTCTTTGTATAGTCCCATGGTAATGTATTTTGCAAGAGGAAATAGCTTGAGTTCAACTCTTGCGCCGTATATTTGTTTCATAGCTGCCAATGGGCACCTAGTTAAAATAGCTAGCTCACTTATTCTGTTTTTCTGCTGGTGGGAGGTCGTGACTCAAACCCCAGCTGAATATGATGATAGTTTTTTTAAATATAATTATGTTTACCAGTTTACCAGGACGCAAATGTGGGAACAGTTTCTATTAATTCTACTTTAATCATCCTTACCCCAATAACGTAATAATACAGGTCTCTAACCTACCAGAATCAGTGATCATTTGGTCTAGCATTCAACTCTCGTGATAGATTAGATTTTCGATGACGAGAGATCGATCTTCAAATCCCGGCTGGGTGTACTGGAGATAGTTTTTCTAGTTGTTTTACTACTATACCTCCACACAGATGCTAGTACATTTTCTCTGAAACCTTACTTTCGTCATCCTTATCGTATTTATGTAATTTACATATGTGTTTAACACGTACGTGTCGTAAAACTGGGTGTACATTTTTTTAAAAAGCTTCAATGCTATTTATGGGATAAACGCCCTGAATTTTCTTCTCCGATTCCTTAAATTAAGTCATCTATAAAGTATATGATTTAAGTGTATTCTATAGTCGTGGAATTCAACCTTTTTTGTTCGCGTACCCCCATTTATATTTTTTTCAACTTTTTACCACCAAAGTTGTTGGTTCCTATTGGAAGTTACACATATTCTGTAATCTAAATCTAAAACAACTACATTCAAAATAATTAGAAATATATAAATGTATATATTATATATGTAATAAGCCTATATATAATTATATAATAGTCATATATAAAATTATATATAACTATATTAATATATATAATTATATAATAGGCCTAAATATAATATATATACGTATATAATTTAATTATACAAATGCATTATATAATATGTATATAAATAAAATAGATATGTATTAGTAATATTCATGTAGGCCTATATACATTATATATAAATACAGTATACATTAATATAATATATACATGTATATGTATTGTATAGAGGCCCCATATATAATATCCTTAAGAATATAGGCCTACATATCAATATTTATATATACATAGGGTCTATATATTATATATGTATACAACTCATCACACATTTAATACTTATATATATAGGCCTATATACAGATATAGATAGATAAATAAAATAAAATCATTACACCCCACTGGAATTTGAACCTCAACGTCTCCGTTACTGGCAAATAGAACAACGCTAGACTGAATACTTTGTGTGTCTATTGCTGTGAGTCATAAAGTTATTATCTGTCGAATATTTTGAATGTGCACATTTATGTTTGAGAGTGTGTGTGAGAGAGAGGGAGGGGCTAAGGGGGTGTCAACTACTAATGTAAAATATTTACGTACTATTCTTGAAAGAGCCTGTACGAATGTTTGTCCTGGTACACAGATACTCCTGGCGTTAAGAGTAATGGGGGACTCGAGATAAACCATGGTATCTAACATTCTGTGCGTTCATATAGTTTCAAATTCCGAACTGGTAATAAGTAACACGCGATGTTAAAACATTAATTATACTTTTATATAAAATTATTATTTATTATACTAAGAGTAAATTTATGGATAATTTTATATAATAATAATAATAATTTTCTATTGAACATTTGCCAAAAGTTTACTCCTTGCATGATACATAACATTCAATCTTTTTTAAATGACATAATATTAAAGAATGTTATACATTCTTTACACAAGTGTCCCTTAATTTTGGGGGCATAGGTGTACTGGGTTCTGATTTTACCCAAGGCTACCACCAACATTTACCCCCCCTCCCCCCACTCCCTCCAGGTGGATCGGGCACTATAACTTGCACCACAATTTTCCTCTAAATGTATATTGAGCAATGCTAGCCTAATCTAGCCTGGATACTCCTCTCAATAAGAACTAATGTTGCTTTGGACACACTGTACGTAATACAGATAAATGGCTAATACTGATGTTTATTCTCATGATTAATTGCATAAATTTAACATTATTAATCTTCTATGAATTTCCCGAACTACCTGTTTGAAATTCCTTCTAATTGAGACGATTGTGGTCAATTCACCCATTTAGAATTACACAGAATCAAATTGTTAGTGCCTAATCCAACAAGCAATCGCTCATTAAAATGTATCCAATCCACCACCACCACCCGAAATGTGTGTTTAGTGTTAAATGTGTTATCCTAGGTTGTATAGTGTAATACATATTTCAGCAATGAGTTTAGAAATTTCTAGTTAAGGTGGGGGTGTAAGAGACGCGATAAAAGGTCAGAGTTTTTGTAGCGTTGATATCAAAACATTTTTTTAGTGAATATCAAACATTGCTTCAGTACAGCAATAGAGATCCATTTTCTACACACATGTTGAACTCAACAGTTGTTGAATATCTATCAAGGGGGTCCTGGAATTTAATGACAATTTTTTCTCTTCATTTAAAAAGTTTCTCATCCAACACCGCTGTACTCTTGGCAGATATTCAGGAACTGTTGATATCACAATTTGAAGAAAATTAAACTCTATGTTTATTATACTAAAGAAGTGCATATTTTATTTATTTTGGAAATGGTTTCCCACCCTCCTTCCACGCAAATATGTGTAGATAACCTCTAAAATTCTTCCTTATTTATCCCTACCCCGTTAGAGTAACTATTATTTATGCGTACAACATGAAAAGGTAGTAAGACGCGATGGTAAAACAAAGTATTTAGAGGACGGATTTTCTAGAATGGAGAGGGGAAAACACAACCTCACTACATCCGGCCAGGTTTCGAACAGAGATTTCTTCATCACTGCCTAATGATACTAGACAAGCTTCATATATAGTCCTCATACCCATCGTTGCATTTGTGTTGAACTTTAACTGCCAGTCTGTTTACCTCCCCACCCCTTTATTTCATCTTCTGTCCCCTCTTAACTTATCTAAGATCAATTGTAGTTGTCTCACTCAGACAACAACAATCGATTTATAGTAATAGTATTACTAAATGTTGCTCCTTTGAGAGGCATTATCCTGCATCTGTGATAACTGTTGTTGGCTAGCCGGATGGCTCTCATGTCTCAGGACCAGTAGTGGTCTAGATCAAGACACGAGCACTGTTTAAATCACTAAGTCTCCTACTTGACCACTCGGGTCGTACATTGTGAGACCAGATAAATGATAGCAAGACTCGAGTTACTTTGGCTGGGGGGCAGCAGTTCTTATAGAGCACATTCCACTTACTAGGTCCTTCACCCACACCGGTCGTGGCCAAAATGAAACCATAAACTTACAAGATCGATGATTTAGAAATTATCGTTTACCAGTAATGTTTCTTTATGTTCTCACTTGAAAATCAGAGAGAGCTTGAGATTTAGTTGGAAGGTTTGAATTTATTTCGACATTTTTATTTACACAGACAAATAAACATGCAATGCATAAATACTTTCTAAACTAAAATACACTACGGAATAACAATTACTATTCTCTATACGAGGTATTATAATGATAATTAATTTTTTCTAAATTTTATATATTTGTTTATTGTACAGCACATTATAAAACAGTTAACTTTTCATTGATGAACAATATTAAAAACATACTTGAGAATTCTTGTTAATTATATTATAGATGGGTAGAATGTTATATTTCTCGAGTCTGAATCTCAAATTTTATTTATAATCTCAAATTTAAATCCAAAATCCTAAATCTTACAAAATCTACAATTTTTATTAATTGAAAATATTAAGGTGGGATGGAAAGGGATACCAGGAAACTCTAGTGTTTTGCGGTTTTTATGGACTTTTTTTTACCAAAATAAATAAAAACTTTCTCCAGTACAATAATAGAATTTAATTTTCTTCACATGGTGACCTAAAAATGTATTGAATATTTGTCAAGAGTGTCGTGGAATTCAATGACAACTTTCCATCTCCATTTAAATAGGCCATCTAATGCCGATATGTTTATGAAAGATATTCAACAACTACGGTTGATATCACAACTTTATAATGAAGCTAAAACTTTATGTTTCTATTGAAGAAATACTCTATTTATTTCAACAACAACAAAAAGTTTTGCCATAATAACTGCAAAGACACTGGCCTTTTCTCGCATACTATTCATACCACCTTAAAACCTTAAAAATATTTTTGAAGATTTGACACTATTGATAACTGCAGTTTTGTGCATTTGTTATATCTATTACGTGATAAAGAACCAGGAGGACTTTTTTTTTTAGTAAATTAACCATTTTACCAACCACCAAAGATTATATCATTCCTTTTAGAAATTCCTCGGTGTGTGCGAATAGTCATAGTTTTATTACATATATATTTGAACCAAATAGTGAAAGTTTTAAATAAAGGATTTTCAACTACTTTTGTTGATATCGCCATACACATAAAATAAAGCTCTGTATATCTATTGGTGAAATATTTGATCCAGTTTGGCCAAAATTGTTATGCTATACACATTTTAAAAACACTGGACTTTTCTCTCATCACCTGCATTCCCACCTTAAGATGCTGATTTATTGTGACGTTACTCCCCGTGACAGGTTGACTGTGGTTCGAGTCATGTTGATTTATATCGAGAGAATAGTCAGGAATTGATTCTAAACCCGATGTTTCTTCGACCCAATACTGATCCTACCGCTGTATTATTATTATTATTATTATTAGCACCACGTCTTACTACCCGTTCGGGTTATACGCACTTACGCTAATGTGTAATGGTAGGGTGATTGTGAGATGAAATGGAGGACCTACAGTTTAACGTGGAATCCGAACCACGGTGGAGGCCTGGCATTCCTCACATTCACAAGATGTCTTGTCAGAGGTGAAGGAAGGGTTTGGTAATCAGATAAATCTTTGCCGGGACCGAGGATTGAACCCCGGCCGCTAGCATAGAAGTCTGACACCTTACCCCTAGACCGCCAGGTCACCGACCCTACCGCTGTAAATGAGAGCGCTTCAATAATTGGTAACGTAATTGATTTGATCATAATGGCTGATTAAAACCGGCGTTTGACATTGTTTGAAAGCTTAAAGGATTTTTGTGCAAAACTGTTAGACCGTTTAAATAGTCTTAGTTTAATTTTTAGTTATGGAATCAAAATAGTAGGTATATCAATGGAAGTTTTTTCTGTAGATTAAATTTGGTTAATTATTTAAAAAGCCCTATAAACCAGCATATTCGAGCATAATGTAACCATTACATAAACAAAGTAAATTCTAAAATAGTATATATTAAAAAAAATAGTTGTAACTATAAATTAATATAATGTGCATATTTGAAATAATTTCACCAGATTAATTATAATGAATACAACCCTTTTTGATTCATAGTAATGACATTTTCGAATGTGAACACTACTATGAAAGGGTGTTACTGAAAGTGGACATCGTAACCTATCGATGTGTTGTCTGTATACATAGCACACATGCCTGACGCTGTCTCAATACACCTGCTGCCATTATGTCCTGTCCAGTGCGACAAACTATTGTTGTTGGGGACTTGACCCCATGTTATGGACATGCTTAGTGCTCTCCCTCTACTCGTGGACCCAGCAGCTGCTTGTTCGTAGCGAAACAGACACGCTAAGAAGTGGAGATTTGAACGCTGCGATAGGAAAGGAACATTTATTTACAATCGATTTAAGTTGGAAGTGTAGGAAAGGCGAGATGAGGGCTGTAGTTTTTTCACTTTTTACATAGAAACATGTATCTGTTCAAAAGAAATAAAATATTGCTTCAGTATGAACACAGAGTTTAATTTTCTTCACAGGGTGACCTCAACAGTCAAGGGTGTCCTCGAGTTTCAAGACAATTTTTTCTTCTACCTTTAAAAAATAAAAATCTTATCTAATGTCACTATACTCATGACAGATGGTCAATAACTGTTGATATCTTCATATGCAGAAAATCAAACTCTATTTTTCTACTATAGAAATATATTTTTTATTTTTGCAAAAGGTTTTTAAAAAAGAAGCATATACACTTACTTTTTCTCGTGATCTCTACACTCCCACTTTAAAGATCAGCTTAAACACATTTTTAATTATATATCCAGGCTTATGCTATATTTTGTTTTGTATATTATTCTCCAATGACCATAAAACCCAAATGAAATCAAATAATTCTTACAACATTAGTTATGAGTATTTAAAAGCCCTACTGATGACTGCCATTTGTAAGTAAAAATTGATTTAGTTATTTTATAAAAATTACACCAAAATACAATGATCAAACCAGGAGATTTTGGATTAGCGCTTCAATGCCTTGCTAATGAGCCAACTTGGCTCGACCTGTAATAAATTGAGGCAGGATTTTTAACTGATTACATATTTTAATCTTATCAATTAGAAAAGTGAAAAACAAAATGTCGGTGAGTAAGTTTTTTTGGAACTATATTTTCAGTTTTAATTTTACATATTTTTACATACCGTATTTCACTGTATTACACATATTTTCAAATATATTACATGAATTACATATTTCACGTGGTTTTTACTGTGGCTTTATTTTTATGTATTTCTTGGGGAGAATATTTTTAAATTATATAAATTAATTTTCAGGCAGCCTACACTTTCATAAAGGAGTGTATCTAATTCAGGGATGGCAGTGAGCAAAGTCCTAGCCGGGTATGATGGCACGTCAAAGAGGATTACAGCTGCCGTAACGTAACTTCGTGTCTGATATGTCTCGTTTTGTGAAGGGGAAGAGTGCAGCGTTGCCAGATATTGGCAGATGCAGCACGTCTCTCCCAAGACACGCCAATTTGCAAATACAAGTAAGCAAGTTCTAAAAACAATAGTTCTTGGATCTTATCGGCTCATTCTTTCACTGTTTTTTGGTCGAGAGACGAAACGGATATAAAGTGGCAAGGCGAAGAACAAATGACTAAAATGGAGCTCAAGATCAATCAAGGAAATGTAGTTTGAAGTATTTCACAATAATACTGTGTATAGAACGGTCTTTTGAAAAGAAAACAAGACCAATTATGTATATCCATGTAAGTGTAGTATCAATACCTGCAAGTATTTCAAGATCAAACATTTAAATTTGGACCAAAAAAATTATTCTAGGAAGCTGAATTTTAAAAAATCGGGTGGTCTGACGTTCACTTATTTTCAAAGAGTCATCAATAATGAAGGTTTATTTGAAAGTTTGTAGCGTTTGTATGATTTATAAAATCAATTATTTAATTCAACTTATTTGGAGTATTTAATTAATGGAAATGTTAAGTGGTTTAATACAAACTAATAGTTCAATAATATAACTTGCTTAGAAAGTATTTGTACGTGTGTATATTTAGAAAAGTGTTTTTCTATGACCTCCTTGAGAAATGTGGAGCCATAAAATTAAAGTTTGTTTCAATAACATTTATGTACTGAGTCTATTACTAACGTGGTGAAGAATTTTTATTCAAGGTTGCAGATTTTCACATTGTTTCATATTGTACTTAATATTTTAACTAATTTTGCTACATATTTATGCAATACAAATTTTGTAGGTTAACACTACATAAAATTGCGGGCCATTAATGAGTCATAAACATATTTAAATTACAATCATACTCATTTAAGCTCAACTGAGATATTTTGTTAAAGTGTTTATTTTAATATTAGCTTTCCCCATTAAAGGTCGTAAGAGACTCTCGTAATATACTGGATATACGGTGACGGTGCGTTTTGCATTCGAATCCAGGCTGAGTATACTAAGATTGATATTCCTTAAATTTTTTTTCAACTGTACTTCCATACATATGGTGGCACATTTCATCTAATTTTTACCTTCCCTACCCCTATTCCATCAACGTAAGTATCCGGATATCCCAGGTGGATGGTAAGATGGGTCAACTCAAATTAATCAGTTTCATGTGAAAAAACTTATATTATTTTTGGAATAATTTCTAAGGACAGCAATAAAAAAAACTCTTCGACATCTTAAGCACAATTTTTTTTATTAATTTATAGAAACCAGTAGAAGATATCGGTTTCCAGACCAATCCAACAACACAGCGGTGTTCCAACGATCCTGGTGAATACACACATTCACACACATTGTGTAATACAAGCGCGCCAGAAGCTGGCTGGAAGCACCTTTGATTAAAAAGAGAAGGTCCACAAACCCATAGCGTGCCTGTTGTTTATCTTGGACGTGTTTCCAACGCGATTTGTTTCCCCGCCGTGTCCATAAATTATGACGGTGCCATCTCACACGGCGAAACATTCTCAAGCGTGGAGAAGAGAAGTGAAAAAGGGGGGAAGAGAAGCTTTGAAGGACGATCCAAGAAATTCCGCTTGCATCTTCTTCTCCCAATTCTTGATTTCCCCATAAGCAGACTGGCGCAACTTAACAGGGTAATTTACCACCATAACTGTCACAAGTGTGAATTTATTATTTTAGAGTCCCTTGTCTTGGTCCATTTCAAGTGAACAAGTCTAGACTTAGACATAAGTATCAAAACATCATCAAAATAATAGTTTTTTACTTTATATTTCTATATTCTGAATTAACATATTCATATGTTTATATATTTTGTAGGATTACTCAGTTTTCCTCAACAACCACGTCTCAGTACTCATCCGGACTAAATGCATTTTATTTCATTGATGGGCTAAGGATGATGAAGGTAGAATTTAAAGGAAATATACCTTAATTTTTAGAGAAGGGTGAAGGGCAAACCATTTAGGAAAAATCATCTTCAGTATTCCCAGCCTGGGTTCAAATCCCAACATCCCCGTCAACTGAAAGCTAGATTAAATTCGCTTAACATTTAGTCCGTGTGCCCACTGCTTCTAATTTACTGTGTCCATAAGATCGTTTTGAGTCCTCAAATCTATCAAGATACTTTATTTGGTTCCTGAGTATGATACATTTGTATATAAGTTAACATTAATTCTGCCCTTTGTATTAATATCTACGTATTGTATCTACCTTTTTGCATATACAATATGCAGAAATTCAAATTATCGGTATCCACTGTCATTCTGGACCTCTTGTTCATCGGTAATGTGCTCTACATCTGCGCTATTGCACTCAGCTTCTATGACACTATAAAGTAAAACAGCACCAGTAGAAAAATTCAGGGTAATATGCCTTATGGTTTTCATCAATGATTTCCTTCACAATATTTCAACATCAAAGAAGACCAGGAAGAAGAATTAATTGTGCTGTTCTAAATACAATTTTGGGAAGGTCGATTAAGAAACACTACCTCTGTTATGTTAAATGTGATCGTAAATATTTATTCAGTAGAAACGTTTATAATTTTCTTCACATGCTGATATCAACAGTTCATTAATATCCGTCAAGGGTGTCCTTTGATTTAGTGACAACCTTTTCTCTTTAAGTAAAATGTTTTTTTAATTTAATGCCTCTATGCTCATGAAAAATAGTTGACAACTGTTGGCATTATCGTTTGAATAAAATTAAGCTCTATGTTTCTACTGGAGCGATATTTTATTTATTTTGGCCAAAAAGGTTTTGCTATAAAAACTGCAAAAAACACTGCCCTTTTCTCGCGTTCTCTACAATCCCACCTTAAGTTGGTACATTATCACAATCTCTACCCGACCATGGTTTCAACTCGTGGGAACAGATTTCCATGTCCCGTAGCTAATAATAATCGAGGAGTGACCAAGCAGGTGCATGAGAGCGTGTGTGAGAGTGTGATGTGTGTACATGTGTATATAAAGTTGGGTCGAAGGAGGGGATGGAAATGAGACATCAGTGGTGACGCGGATCGCCGTTAATGGCTGCTGATGCTGGACGTGGGCTAAGAGATAATTGAGATAATTACCTCCGACATAATGTTGGGGAACAGGTTCTACCTGATGGGCTTAAACAATTTGTTTGTGGAAAAATACAGAATTTCTGAACATTCATTAGTTTTTTTTTTTGCCCCCGTGTATCGCTACCCGTTCTACGTGTACGCATTTTAACTAATTAAACTAATGAATTAAGGATTAGTAGAGTGGAATTTGGAGGAAATGTACCCTCACTTGTGTGTAAGTAGAGTGGAGAATAATTTAAGAAAAACCACCATCAGTACACCCGAACGGGATTCTAACATGAGAATAATGCCTTAGACCGCGTGGCCACCGACTCAAGTGAATTTAGAGTAAATGTACCCTATATTTCATGGAAAAATAGTGGCAAACCCCTTAGGAACGTCACACTGTGTGCCTTACTTGAATTAATACCCTGACCTCGTCCCTGTAACACCAGACAAGATGACCTTGACGTCTAGTCCGCGTACCCGTGGATGTGATTAGGACACACAAAAAGGGTATGTGGGAGTGTACTATTTCCTTTCTTAATCATCTGCCAGACTTTGAGAACAATTTCTCATATTCGTTATAGCCTAGGAGTTATTTAATTATTTTTTTATCAAAAACACAGTAATAATATTTTTTAAATAAATGCATTCCCTTGGATCGTCTTGTGATATGAATGTAATGTTTATTTTCAGTTTTTTTCCATTTTTTCCTACATTATTATTTCTATTATGGAGTGTTTAGCGTGGACTTTCTTAGTTGAGTGATTATATCTTCACAATAGTTATAGTCATTGTTAATCCTATGGCTATGTGCCGTAAGTGCAACCAGTAGTTTTGGTTAAAGTATCGACAGCGCACCAGAATGTACCCTTTAAAAGCACATGGACCTTAGAGTTTAGTTTGTTTGTCTGGACATGTTGACACAGTTGTCGTAGTATGCTGGCTTATCACCCCTGTGTTGTTTTTCTGCCTTTAAAATTAAATGGGTTTATCAGTGCGGACCATCAACAATAAAAGAAATAAGTGCGTCATGTAAAATAGCATAACCTAACCTAAGTTAACCTAACATGAGTGCTTATGATGTATTTTTGAGAGCACGCATTGGTGCTATTTGGATTGAAAAAGAAGATTACGAGTGCTTTTGATAATCTCCGAATCCTAGAACAAACACAGTCCTTAGTACGCTGTCTATGAATCTATCGCGGTAGATAGAGAGGGCCGAATTTCTCAAATTATAAATTATAAACTTTTTGGCCATGCCTGAAATTGAACCCAAGATCCTTAGCTCAGCAGGCAGATGCACTACGGCTATATATATTGTTTTGGGATTATCTATATTTCTTATTTCAATAAGTATTTTTCTCCTAGTTACCTAGTAGATGCTTTCTAAATCAACTATATTATTATACTTACTGTGTTATTACGGTGTAAACACATAATAGTCTGGTTAATGAGGGGCTTCATTGTTGAGTCGATGTGAATGCATGTATTTAGTGGTTGTTAGTAAGTTAATCAGAAGAAATTCATGTGTGTAACAACACATTAACACGAATCCTTTATGTAATCTCTTGGATTGCTTCTCAAGTTGATTTCCTTGAGATACAAGCACGCATGAATGCCGTGAATTCTACGCAATAGGAAATGTATCAAAATTAGTAAGAGTAAAAGCTACAAGGACTGTACGTGGTTTGCATGTTTAGAGGCTATTCATTCTATCTCTGATCACACGCTTGTGGGAGGCAATGATATCAAAATGGTATTTATATATCTATAAGAACTGACAGCTGAATATCACATGACCTAACATATATATACCATAACTAAATTGAATAATTTTATATCATTTGATAAGGTTAAATAGTTTTTACGAGAAACAACGATATTAAAGTAGAAATTAGAAAATAAAAAGTATGGTTGGGAAGTGAGTTGTCACCAAATTTAAAATTCAGAATATACAAAACTGTATTTTCGGCGGTTGTTTTTTTAAGAATTTGATGCTTGGTCTCTTACCGTACACGGGTAAAATAAATTTAAGGTGTCAGAAACTAAAGTACTCAGGAAAATATTTGGCTAAAAATGGAAGGAAGTTAATAGAGAGTGGAAACTATTACATAATGATGAATTGCATACCATGTCCTCATTACTAGGCATCACTAGACATTGATAGGGTAGTCAAATCTCTCAGGTTATGGTGGGCAGGTCCCTTAGTGTGAATGGTAGAAACTAGAGCCGTGTTCATAGTATCGACTGACTCAATGGGATATGAGATCAGTGGAAAGACCTAGATGTGAATGGAAGGATAACATTAAAATGAATCGGAAGGAGATAGGGTGTAACGAGGTGGACTGTTTAGAATATATTCAAGATCGTAATAGGTGGCGAATTTTTTTAAATGTAGCAATAATTTCAAGTATCTAATCCAATAAATTAAATTAGTAGCTTTTGTAGACGTCAGATAAGCCTACACCCCTCCCTACCAGAAGTTTAATATATTTTAAATCAAGTAAGCTTCAAATTAATTTATTCACAAAAACGGTGCTTAGAAATTACACTTTAAATACCCGGATTTAAAAGTTTAGATAGGGTTGGCTAATTTACATTATAATAAACTTAGAGCAAGATGTACTATGGAGTAAAGGTGGCGCTTTATAATTTCCAACACGAGATAAAACCATATTAACTGATAGCCGTTTCTTCCACTGGTGAAGTTCATGGGAGGTGATTTCCTCTTATTAATGCATTTTTCTGAGTATTCCACCTTATCTCAGTAGTGCGTTCACCACATGAGCCAAAGACCCAGGGTATGGTAACCTGCATGGGCAAAAATCATAATTGGTGAAAGTGGTGCTTGGAAAAATTATAGAAATAGAAACCTCAATCCATTAGGTAGATTTTTAATAAGTCCACCCTCAGTTGGTAGAGTGTCCACCAATTTATTTAACGGTCACAGGTCCGACTTTTAGCATAACTAAAAAATGTAACATTAATGAAATTGGAGCATTCTTTCACAGTGCGAAAATACCGGTCAGAGGATTGGATGTTGTGCATCAGTGGGTATGCTGACTAAATGTCAAGATTGTATAGTTCAATTTACCGGTGGTGGGGAGGTAAGGGTTTAAATACTAGCCAAGTGTGCTAAGAGTGTTATTTCTTAAAAGTATTCATAATCTCCCTCTAACGAAAATCAGGGTATTTATCATTTAAACTTTAATTGAAAATTGAAAAAAAAATCAATATATGTTTTTTCCTAGTTTTGATTTCAGTTAGTTTGTAAATTATATTCTGTTATAATAATAAGTTTCAAAAACACTCACAATGTGCGCATTATAAATAAAAACATAATGAACATATTTGTTAATCGGTTTGTGTAAGGTCACTCTCTAAGCGCCGGTCCCTCGTCGCTTGTTCCCAAGGCGTGTGTGTCGAGAGGACGTGTACGTTATGTAAATGTGTGTGCTGTCAAACCAGCCGATGTAGCCACGCGTCTTCTGTGCGGCGAGCTAATGGCTTGTCTACTGGCAAGACTCGCGTGAAGCGCTGTTGTTGATTTATCCGTCAGACGGCTGCCTACAGGTATTCGCTCATGTCTCCCTCCGTTGGCTCAGAATGTCCCCTGGGCATCCGCAGGCAAAGAAGGTTGAATTAAGGGGGGGTGAGTGGCTTCAGAGAGCTTAAACGATCACTTGACAGACATTATCTTGTGTTAAAGATATGTTGGCACATTTGTCGGGACGTGACTGGAGGGTTCGATGGTTGTATTTGAATACATTGATCTGAGTTTGGTTCGCCAAGGTTGTATCGAGGGCTCTTGAAATATACAAATACGTCGTTAGTTTGTTCAACATATATATATCACATTATTTCTATTGTTTGAACTATTTATCATCAAAATATTCATCTCATTTTGTATCACCATTCGGACAAATTTGTTGTTAAAATATTAGTTTTTACAAGAATGCAAACATATTTTTAATTTTGTGTAGAGCTATTACGCTTGGCACAAGCCTCAGAATACACGCAGACAAAACATAATGTCTCATCTAATCTGGTTGTCCTGTGATGAGGAGGTCAATATTCGTATACCGGGAGTGTATTTTTTCCATAATGCTTTCCTAATCTTCTTCCTCGTAAATAAGGATACATTTACTTTTAGTGCACACTTCCTCATCAGTTATTAACCAATGTAATTAAACGTAGATAATCTGTGTGGTTAGACATAGTAAACAAGAATAAACATACACATAAATAGGAGTTTGTAAAAGTGTACTCGTATGATCCGTGCAAGCTGTAATAAGGTTCAATTTAAATCAATGAAGCCCAATAAATAAAATAAACTCAGGATTCAGTCTTGACTAATCGAAACACAACTGATTTGTAACTCACCATACATACATTTTCAGTCTCTAATACTTACTTACTCTATGGCATTAGGAGCTCGAAAACTAATTGCAGGACTTAAAAACATATACGCCACATAACCCTATCGTGAGCCAGCCCTATCCAGTTTATCTCACTACACCCTATCTATTTCAGGTCAATTCTAATACTATCCCCCCATCTGCATCGAGTTTTTCCCAATGGTCTCTTCCCATTGGGTTTATAAGTCAATACCCTGAGCAAGGTTCTAGATTATTTCATTCTCTCTGGATGCCCTGTCCACCGTAATCTATGAGACTTGATTATCCTAAAAAATCTTCTGATGATTACAACGTATGTAACTCGTCATTGTGTAACCTTCTCCACCTCAAACTCTAATAATCCCGATTATAATATGACAGTAATAAGACAATGATAATCAATTGCTTCTTGAAAAATGAAATTCTTGAGCGATATTTCAAATATTTATTTCACAAAAAGTAACACTAGCTTACGGTATAAGATCCATACCACCTTAAAGGAAGAGAAAGTGATTTGATAGCGATTGGTAAATTCGCAAACGTTCTCCGTCATCCATGGAACCACTCGCCGGATGAATTTCCAAGTGAATTATTATGAAACCCAGTGTAATAACTTCAGGAGGTTCCTTTTGTGTGATTTATCGGACCCTTGTCAACTTTCTCTTGGCCCTGCGTCGTTTTGTGATGGCCGAAAACTTTGTCACGCCGAACATCGTTGGGAAATGATGCTTTATGATGTTGCTGTCCAATTTCAAGATAGGAATGGCTTATTTATATAAAATTTTACTACGTCTTGTACTTTATGTGTCGACTACAGCAAGGTTTCGTAAGTTAGATGTAACCAAGAAACTGATAGTTAGGGGAAATATCCACATTTTAGAAAGTATTTAATTGAGAAATTCCGCAGTTTATGTTTTGTTGGTGTCATAAATGTGAATTAGTATGGTTAAAGTTGTTTTTAAAGGGAAAATATGAGTCAATCAACTCTAGAATTCGTTTATTTATTGAATAGTATCAAATAATGTATTAAATTTATTATAGTTAACATTTAAAAGTAGGCCTTTAGATATTATGTATTAGTATATATTATTATAAGAATCAAAGACTTTAAAAAGTGAAATAATACATGAAACCAATGGAAATAAATTAATAACTATAAAATAAATCATATTAATTTATCAAGTTTCATATCTTTATATTTTAATTGAATATATTAATTACACATTAACAGCATTTTTACTAAACACAATTCTTCCAAAAATATTCAATGCAAGAAATCTATTAAAATACATATTTTTAAGTTTATTGGTTTAATGATGTCACTATTATTATTATTATTATTATTATTATTATTATTATTATTATTATTAATAGTAGTAGTAGTAGCAGTAGTAGTATCAATATTTATAAATCTTTGAAAACCAACTGGGCACAAACAAATACTTTCAAATTTTTTAAATTCATATAAGCTTACATACAAAAAATATGTCTTAAATCTTAAAGAAACGTTCAAAAGTAAGTGGGTATCTGAGCCCACCTTTAACATATTAGGAAAATAGCATATTTTTTCAATGAATTACACTTTGTAAGCACTCCACAATCCTCTTAAGTTACAAATGATTGAAGCTTGTATGAAAGGGATGTCGTGATAAAACTTATGGAGGTAGCTCTGCAGTTTTAGATGTGACAACATTTATGTTTTTTTAAATCAAGAAATAAAGTTAAACGGTGAGAAGGAAGTTGAATGAACGGGCAGATATATAGCATAAGGTGGGTGGATTTGGGGCAGTACAAGTGGGGATGGGGGTTTGGGCCAAAACATTATAATGGCGTAGATCAATGATGAAAGTAAAATACTTATTTTTAATTACGACTCTAAATATAAAAGCAATTAATCGTTTAGTTCAAGTGACATTGATAGAGAAAGCTATTCAAAGGAAGTGCAACCACATTTGTGCTAAAGGAGTATGAGAAAATATTATTGATAAAAATCAAAATTTGGGAAACCATCCCAAGTCAGCCCTGCCGAGATACCAGCCTTAACCTCCTCGGAAGTTCAGTTTATTGCAAGCCTGACGTCTTAAGTTGGATTCACACAGGAGTAAGTATCAACTGTGCCTCGGGCATATCGTGTCGTTATTATTCACATTTCCAGGACTGTGCACCAGCCGTGTCGTGTCGTTATTATTCACATTTCCAGGACTGTGCACCAGCCGTGTCGTGTCGTTATTATTCACACTTACAGGACTGTGCACCAGCCGTGTCGTGTAGTTATTATTCACACTTACGGGACCATGCACCAGCCGTGTCGTGTCATTATTATTCACACTTACAGGACTGTGCACCAGCCGTGTCGTGTCGTTATTATTCACACTTACAGAAATGTGCACCAGCCGTGTCGTGTCGTTATTATTCACACTTACAGGACTGTGCACCAGCCGTGTCATGTCGTTATTATTCACACTTACAGCACTGTGCACCAGCCGTGTCATGTCGTTATTATTCACACTTACAAGACCGTGCCCCAGCCATGTCATGTCGTTATTATTCACACTTACAGTACTGTGCACCAGCCGTGTCATGTCGTTACTATTCACACTTACAGGACTGCTCCCCAGACGTGTCGTGTCGTTATTATTCACACTTACAGGACCGTGCCACAGCCGTGTCGTGTCGTTATTATTCACAATTACAAGACCATGCACAAGCCGTGTCGTGTCGTTATTATTCACACTTACAGTACTGTGCACCAGCCGTGTCGTGTCGTTATTATTCACACTTACAGGCCTGTGCACCGGCCGTGTCGTTATTATTCACACTTACAGGACCATACACCAGCCGTGTCGTGTCGTTATTATTCACACTTACAGGACCATGCACCAGCCGTGTGGTGTCGTTATTATTCATACTTACAGGACCATGCACCAGCCATGTCGTGTCGTTATTATTCACACTTACAGGACCATGCAAAAGCCGTGTCGTTATTATTCACACTTACAGGCCTGTGCACCAGCCTTGTGTCGTTATTATTCACACTTACATGACCGTGCACCAGCCTTGTGTCGTTATTATTCACACTTACAGGACCGTGCCCCAGCCGTGTCGTGTCGTTATTATTCACATTTACAGAACCATGCACAAGCCGTGTCGTGTCGTTATTATTCACACTTACAGGACCGTGCCACAGCCGTGTCGTGTCGTTATTATTCACACTTACAGGACCGTGCCCCAGCCGTGTCGTGTCGTTATTATTCACACTTACAGGGCCATGCATAAGCCGTGTCGTGTCGTTATTATTCACACTTCTAGGACAATGCACAAGCCGTGTCGTGTCGTTATCATTCACACTTACAGGACCATGCACAAGCCGTGTCGTGTCGTTATTATTCACACTTACAGGACCATGCACAAGCCGTGTCGTGTCGTTATTATTCACACTTACAGGACCATGCACCAGCCGTGTCGTGTCGTTATTATTCACACTTACAGGCCTGTGCACCAGCCTTGCGTCGTTATTATTCACACTTACAAAACTGTGCACCAGCCTTGTCGTGTCGTTATTATTCACACTTACAGGACCGTGACCCAGACGTGTCGTGTCGTTATATTCACACTTACAGGACTGTGCACCAGCCGTGTCATGTCGTTATTATTCACACTTACAAGACCGTGCCCCAGCCGTGTCATGTCGTTATTATTCACACTTACAGTACTGTGCACCAGGCGTGTCATGTCGTTATTATTCACACTTACAGGACTGCTCCCCAGCCGTGTCATGTCGTTATTATTCACACTTACAGGACTGCTCCCCAGCCGGGTCATGTCGTTATTATTCACACTTACAGGACCGTGCCACAGCCGTATCGTGTCGTTATTATTCACACTTACAGGACCATGCACAAGCCGTGTCGTGTCGTTATTATTCACACTTACAGGACCATGCACAAGCCGTGTCGTGTCGTTATTATTCACACTTACAGGACCATGCAAAAGCCGTGTCGTGTCGTTATTATTCATACTTACAGGACTGTGCACCGGCCGTGTCGTTATTATTCACACTTACAGGACAATACACCAGCCGTGTCGTGTCGTTATTATTCACACTTACAGGCCTGTGCACCGGCCGTGTCGTTATTATTCACACTTACAGGACCATACACCAGCCGTGTCGTGTCGTTATTATTCACACTTACAGGACCATGCACCAGCCGTGTGGTGTCGTTATTATTCACACTTACAGGACCATGCACCAGCCATGTCATGTCGTTATTATTCACACTTACAGGCCTGTGCACCAGCCGTGTCGTGTCGTTATTATTCACACTTAAAGGACCATGCACCAGCCGTGTCGTGTCGTTATTATTCACACTTACAGGACCATGCACCAGCCGTGTCGTGCCATTATTATTCACACTTACAGGAATATGATACAGACGTGTCGTGTCGTTATTATTCACACTTACAGGCCTGTGCACCGGCCGTGTCGTTATTATTCACACTTACAGGACCATGCACCAGCCATGTCATGTCGTTATTATTCACACTTACAGGACCATGCACCAGCCGTGTCGTGTCGTTATTATTCACACTTACAGGCCTGTGCACCGGCCGTGTCGTTATTATTCACACTTACGGGACCATGCACCAGCCATGTCATGTCGTTATTATTCACACTTACAGGCCTGTGCCCCAGCCGTGTCGTGTCGTTATTATTCACACTTACAGGACCATGCACCAGCCGTGTCGTGCCATTATTATTCATACTTACAGGAATATGATACAGACGTGTCGTGTCGTTATTATTCACACTTACAGGAATATGATACAGACGTGCTACTTCCGTGCTCAAACTGTTGTGATACTCAGTTGTTGTAAACATTTATCAAACAGAGTAAATGGAACTCTTTAATGCGGGCCAAAACTATATCACAAGAGAAAACGCTCAAAGTATTAGGTTCATAATGTGTCCATAGTAAGAGGAAGTAGAATTCTACACCATATGTGGGTGAACCAATGATGACCACTATGCTGTACTCTTTTTCTTGGACCAACATTTTTCAGTTTTATTTGTCCATAATGAATAGTTTATTACTAACGAATAGAATTATAATACAGATACAGATAGAGCACGGTCCTGTGAGTGTGAATCAAACAACTGTCTTGCAAGGTAACTCACGTGATAATTACCTATTCGATATTGTTTGCAGCATGACAAAGCCATCGCACAGTCCTTTGAGGGTGAGTCCACCTTTAATGGGGCGTGGAAGGAAATGCGAATTTAGGTTCATGAATTTGTAGTTTTATAGCAAAACCTAAATTTTTTTCCCAAATAAGTAAAATACTACTTTAGTAGATATGTTTATTTTAATTAGATACACATAGTAATTTCAACAGTTCTTGAATATTTTTCACGAGAATCCTGTAATTTGAGCATAGCTTTCTATTTTATTTTTAAATGATGCCACAAGATAATGACCAAAAAAAATTTAACTGTTGAAATCAAAATATGTAGGCAATTAAACTAGATTTATCTACTAAAGCTATATTGTATTTATTTTGGCATGCCAATTTTTTATTTTAAAATGATTCAAAAATATTTACTTTAACTGGTCTTACCTCATACCCCAACTTGAATCATGTAACCATCACCGCGGGCAGTGAATGAATAAAGGATAATGCAATAAAGAATGAGATGTTAGAAGGAACAATAAAAGGACTATAGAGGTTTAGTGAAATTGTTTAAAGAGAAAGGAGATTGAGAATATTAAAATGGGAGAGACAACAAAAGTAAGAGAAATAGAGTTTAGAAGATAAAAAAATATACTCTATATCACTCTTTGTAATGTTGCTTTACGAGAAACGCAGTCTACATAGACTTATATGAAACACTGAGAGCTTTACCTAACAATAGAATGGTGTGATATCTCGATTGAACCAGCTGATTATTATTTGGGAAGTCCCTTTGTGTGTAGTTCTCCTGTCGATGAGCTTATAGGAGGTGAAGAGAGGCTGTTTCTTCTAGGAATGAGCAGTAGATTATAATAACACACCTCACAGTCGTAAAAACACGGTCTGCCAGAGACCCTTCAGTAAGGTTCATGTCGGGGTCAAACCCCCGACCCTGGACACCGGAGCAACAACCGGCTACTTCCCACGGGATGGTCCACTAGGGTTGACGAAGGAATATCCCTTGCCTGATATCTGACACTAAAATCAAATTTTCGTCATAGGAATGCCCTTCAAGAAAATAATAACAAAATTGCAGACAAAATTTACAACCTTTTACTATTTTATAAGAGTTTAGCTCATTGGTATTAATTATATCTATCAAAAGTGACAACAGTAGATCACATGACTTGAAGTATGAATAAATGAAATTAAATATATTATCGTTTTTAGCTGTCAGATAAGGCTATTCCTGTGAACACTAGACTGTAACAATGTGACCCGAACTCCTAGGGGGGTATTGGAAGGAGGTACACTAGCCTGATACGTGGGTGGGGTCTATTCACACTTAATGGGACGTGAAAGCAGTTCGGATATGGACACACGAATTATTTGGCTCAGCACACTAATGGTCTACCACTGAGCCACCCAGGAGCCGCTTTTGGGATCATTCCTCTCCAATAGTTGCTGAGGAACAGTCTGTGATGAACGAACGTGCCTTAAAAACTAAGGAAAGTCCCGAGTACGGGAAAATCATTAGATAGCTCAGTGGAAGAGCATTGGTGGGCTGACCCAAAGGTTTCGTGTCCAGATGTAACTTTTCAACCATATTTGATTGAAAAGTAGTATTGATAGCCAAAAATCAAATGTTCTAAGGTGGTGGCTATAATTTTTTTTTATTGTACCGCTTGGTCATGACTAAAAGTCTCATTTACCCCTCGATTTACCCAAATGATCAATGTCAGGTAATCTAAGGAGAAAATTTCCCTTAGACGCCTCTAAAATTCCCCAACACGTTTGGTTCTCATATCATTTTGACAGTTTTCCCTTGAGAGATGCTCGCTTACCCCCTGAAAGTCGTGCACATACCCCAGTTTAAGAACCGCTGGTCTAAGGGATCACTCTCGCAATATACTGGTCTGCTGATGACGGGGGATATCAGGGCTCGAATCCCAGTCGGTTGTAAATAAGGTGTTTTTCTCTAAGGGTTTTAAATGCAAATGCGGGTACACTTCTTCTAAATTAATTATTCCTGATCCCTAAAATGCTAGCGTAGCTAATAGGGGGTATATGCTTATAACCCTAACTGGTACTGAGAAGAGATGACAATTTTTTTCATTTATAATTCCTTTTATTATAAGAAGATAGCCGGCGACCCCACAGCCTGGAATTGAAGAAGAGGCGGTCCCCTTCAGTCGCTCTGCCGTCGAGAAGACGTAGCAGCAAACAATGGAACCATGTCATGTTGAAGGATGGCCCCTTGTTCCTCCACGCCCTCATCCTAGGAGTCCTCGGTGGCCTTCAGGTGGACCCGGAAGTGTTTCAGATACTCCCCTCCAGGTCCCGTTACAGGGTGGATGCTGACCCAGGGAACTCAATTAGCTCCATTTAGAATTAACATGGAAATAAAATATTTACAGTTGTAGTCTCCCCCTATCTTTTATTTCCTTCGCGTCCGTTCTGCTGACTCGCCCATCACTTCTTACAGTTTGTTGATGTTTTTTCCACGACTGTTTTAATGTATGGGGGCCCATTCTTAGTCCACCAAGGGAAGGGGTCGTGCTGTGAAGGTATTTCGTCACTCTTATACCTTCTTCTACGTTTCATCTCGTTTGATGTTATTCACCCACATGGTTGGGTACAAATAAATTTAAGAAAGAAATCAGAAAGTAATTTTTAATTACAATCTATGTACCCTGAAAGATAGCAGTCTTACCTTGACTCATTACCAGGGCCCGAAATTTGATTACCTAAAAATTATTAGAAAATTATATTAAAAAATGCCTAAATTTATAAAAAAATTACTTACAATTTTGACAAAATCACCTAAAAACATCAACAAACACTTTTTTATAATGGTACACAGATAAATCAAACACGCAATTTACAAAATTAATGTAAACTTAAAAACACATTATAATAAGAATCCTTTAACAACAAAACTCTTACATTTTAAAAATTTATTTACAAAATATCTGCTTCAGAAGTATTAACTATTCCCTCCCAATGCAACTGCCTTCAGCCTAGTTTCCGTCTCACCAGGAATGAGCATTTTACAACCAAACAAGCAAAGAGGATACAAAGCTATATTATCTTATCATTCCGACAATTGTGGGTTGAAAAAAAGTATCCATTTACCATCAATAGTATTAAAAATTACTTATTTAATATGAATGCCTTAGAAAGATTTCAAATAATTAAAAATGCTTAAAAACGACTCAAAAATTACGCAAACCAAGAAACCATAACCTTATATTCCAAAATGACAAAAAATGACCTATAAAATATTAATTTATTTAACAATGGGTATCATGGACAGAGTTTATGTACTTATGAGCATTGTTTGTGATTTACCAAAAATAAATATGATGTATTATCAACATCCAGGCCATTCTTATTACACTACGGCCTTTTATTTTAAAATACGCCCTAGTGGAAACCATGCCAGGTTGGTTTGTTACCTTTCGTGTTAAACAAAGCGTGCAACATTGTATGATGATATCAACAGCAAAATACCCGCTTCGGTAGGAACGTCATGTTCATCTATTCCATTTTTCCTCTGGCGGGAGAGTAGGAATATTTATTTCCTTATAAAAATCTAAATATCTTGATTGAAATAAATGGTTCATAACCTTGCTGTGATGACTTATTTTGGTTATTTGATCGAAGCAACAGCTGGAAAAACGTTCATGGCTTCACTCCACAAGGCTCGAAGCCAATGTTTTAGTGGAATAAACGCTGCAGTAGGACAATGTTGGGGATACCATATCACAAATTTATAGCTCTGTAGAGAATTACATTTTCTTGTTATATTTATCAGAATTCAGGTATTTTAAAAGTATTTTGCTGGTCGCACACACTTGTTTCTCTCGTTTTTACACAATTGTTACAAAGACATTTCGGGAAGGATATTGCAACAATGGTTTATTTATAGCACACTGGTTAAAACATCAAGTGCGTACATCTGTGTATTTGGTTTCTATAACAAACAGTTGTTGTAGGACACCGTTATGAATAAAACTCTCCAAAAGGTGACCTGGCTGTCTAGGGGTAAGATGTCAGACTTCTGTGCTGGGGGTCCGGGGTTCAATCCTAGGTCCCGGCACAGATTTATCTTATTACCAAACCCTTCCTTCACCTCCAACAAGACGTATATTAATCACAACTTGTGAATGTATGGAATTCCAGGCCTCCACCATCGTTCGGATTCCACGTTAAACTGTAGGTCCTCCATTTCATCTCACAATCACCCTACCATTACACATTAGCGTAAGTGACGTATAACCCAAACAGGTAGTAAGACGCACTGCTGCTAATGATGATAATAATAATAATAATAAACACTCCACAAACTAGATAGGTTTGCACACCACCAGAAAGCGCAAATAATGTAGTCATTTTTTCTTACTTGTGGTGTTGGGTTTAAATTTGAATATCAGCTGAGTTAGCTGAGTAAGCCTCTAAAATGCTTTCTTCCTCCTCCTTACTCCATTACAGTATTTATCATATGTGCGATAAAATGGACGGGTAGTAAGACGCTGTAATAAAAAAAAAGTCACACTTTATTGTATTACTAGTGTTATCTCATAGGCGTTGATATACTATTATCATACATTATGGCTAAATATAACAGAAATTGACGTATTATTACATGGAAAAAGATCACGTACTTTTTTCTCGCTGCCAGATAACTTATATCGTAATAAAATTGGAGTAAAACCAAACAATGGTGATTTTTCCCAATTAAGGAATACTTGACAATCAATGACAATGACCTGAATCAATGACACAAAAAGTGGGATTCTGTTAAGAAGAATATTATTTAACATTTACATAAGTTACTAAAACAACTCCAAAACGACGTCAAGTCATTTAATTTGAAACAGTTGCAGTTACTGTCACTTTTGACACATATTATCAATAACTTTAAAATAATATTAACAATATTGTAAAGTGTTAACAATATTGACCACAAAAAATAGTTATGTATTTTCTAAACTGCTCTTTCTATGAAAATTAGACTATACAATTGCCTATTATATAGTAGGAAGAACATATTATTTCCACTGAACAGAAAAATCTTTAAAGAGGCCATCTACTGGAGAAATGATTCCCGTAACAGATGTCCAGTAATAAATCCCACGTTATTTAAGGAGTTTTTTGTTATTGTGAAATCCTATTGACTCCAAAATGTCCCCATAGAATTAAAAACCTTACAATTTATGTTCTAGAATCTAAAATAAATCTTCGAGGGCTAAAATTAACTATTATTCACTGTTTTCTCGCCCAAAATGTCACAACTCTGAAAACACATTAAATTGTTGGTAATATAAATTTAACCTTAATAAAAACAAGGCCATGTTTAATATTATCACAACAAAACATTTTAAGATATTGTAGAATATTTAATTAATTTTGAAGCTGTATAGTTGCACTTGCAATGTGGGATACCTTTTTCTTAAAGTGGGTGGTACATTGTTTATTTGTTACTTGCAGTGAGGTCCTCTAGCTATGCCACTAATAAATGGCACCTCTTTGTACACACAGCTTTGCATAATAATATACCACTTTGTATCATCTGCCGCTCGTATAACCATTCAGATTTTAATTTTCATCTGTAGGTTGGGAAGTATATTTCAAGACCGAAGATATAATCAAATTATTTTATTTGATAAAGTAGTCCATGACCTTTAGCCTTGACGTGAATTAATATATTCCTCTGTGGTGTTTCCTCAACAATACAAAATGGCAGACTAACTGTTTTTAATATATTCTGCAACCGAAAACTAGAAAACTCATTCATCATTTTAGAGGAACTTCAAAGACGTTTGCTATAATACAAAATCTGCTGCAAATTTAACCAAAAACACTTGTTTTGAACAAATTCCTTCATAATCGTGTCAATCATCCGGATAATTCCAAATATGTATTAAAAACGGCTACATTATTATAAGTGCTAATTAGATCAAGATTAATCCAGTGCACAAAGCAATGCATCACATGTCATGTTATTTACTAGAAACCTTCATGAACGACCTCACAAAAGCAATACCATACGATCATGTTCACACAATATTTAAATCATTATCTTTTCCCAATTAAATAAAACTTATTTATAGTGTGGGAATGAATAGTAATCTACTAATATTTTTATAGTCTGCATAACTAGTTAGAGATTTTATAATAATTGAATTGCGTGATATTAGAATAATTAAAAGTGAATTTGCAATATATACGAGTAGTTATATGGCAAAGGAGTGGGGTTTGTTCACAGTCACAAACTACAATCCAACATATTTAGAAATTATGTTGTTTTTTAGTTAGAAAAATAAATTTACCGTAGTTGTAGGCCTGTTAATAGATTTACTACCCCCTTACTTCACGGGCAGCTATATGGACATTGAAGAAAGGTATGAAGCTAAGACTAGAATGACCAGTCAAATTGAAAATGTAAATCATGATGTATATCAGTGATATGACTTGAATGGTTACGTATAAACTTATTATTATTAATTCCTTTAACTCCCGATGTGAATCATAGGGGAGCGACAAAGCTTTGCTACTTTAGCTTTTCCTTGTTGCAGTTTCTGTGATAGGGTTATTCTAGTTGTTGTGGGTTATCAGCCCACCCACCCGTTGGATTTCTATGAGCTAGCGATAAAAAGCCTACAAATATTGTGTTAAAGGTACTTTCACATATATTTCAGGTATCATTTACACGCCCCAATTGACATGAAAATTCGCCCCCGATGAAATTTTAGCCATGGATTGTAATCACTCATTAAAAATAGGTCGATTTCGGCCGGGTTTGAACCCGCTATCATCGGGTCCTGTGGTGAAAACTTTACCCCGAGACAAATGTTGGATTATATAAATATCTATTTTCCCAATTAATGTAAATGTAATATAATGTCTATGAAGTTTCAATGCGTATTATACATATCTGTACAAACTATGTTTGGACCACCTTGACTGGTCTTCACGTGTGGTAGGTTGTCTTGGAGCTCCTGAGTGAAGGTAGTCGGTCCTGTTTACTTCTTGAATTCCGTCATAAACAACCATCACGCCTCACCGACACTTGAGGGCGAATTCTTCCCCTGTTAGGGGGGCACCGGGATTAGATGATTTGTTGTAAGAATCTCTCAATTAATACTTCATGGACAGGGATGGATAAAATAACTGGATGTTTCACTTCTATTGAAGACAAAAAACCACACCAAAATTATCTGTATTTAGGAGAGGAAACAGTGGCTCAGTTTTATTCTTAGGTCTATGCCATTAGTGTATTTAATCAAGGATGATTATTGCTTAGCCCCACGTATTACTACCCATTTGTGCTTTATGCATATCTACTAATCCCGCTAAAGTATTAGGGATGAGGAAGGTTAAATGTGGAGGAAGTGTTCTTTCATTTGAATGGACGGAGAGTGGAAAACCAATTAGTAAAAACTACCCTCCATACACCCGACCGAGATTAAAATCTTGATCTCCCCGTCAGAGGAATTTCATTCTAACAAGACGTCCTAGAACATGCGTCCACTGCAGTGGGTAATGTTTTATTGTTTGAATTGATATCCCCCATAGATGCCATCAATAACTTAAGTTTTATTTGAGCACAAATATTAATTTCCCACTAATTTACTTTGAAATATTAATTTTCCACCGCGTTTTACTATACGTCCGTCCGGGTTACTCGCATTTGAATACACCAATGTGCTAGGGGTTAAGAAATTAGAATTTAAAGAAAGTGCACCCACGTTTTCATGGAGGGATAGGGGGGAACCATTTAGATAAAAAAGTTTTGAGTTCACTGAACCAGGATTTGAGTTTCTTTCTTTCTATCACTGACAAACAAATAAATTGATGAGCTTGACGCCTTGTCCACGTGCCCATCAATGTGGGCTAGTTTTATTTCTAATGTCTGTTTGTAACAGTAGACACCATTCACATCCCTCCGTTACTCGACAAATGACTTGATTTTGAATAAAGATACAATAGATCAAAGTGTTTTGTAGAAGTACCGAATAGATATAGACTACATGTGTTTCGGTCATGTTCATCCCTGTCTGCTATATGTATCCCAGCATGTAGGTCATATATGAAGGATGGGGTGGATATAAATGGTCGCGAGAGAATGATTTAATAGGACAAAGTAGCCAGAAGCTCGCTCCAAACAAGTGTCCCGATGATGATTAATAATCCACATCTTTATGTCAGATCTTGGTACTACGTGGTTCTATTATCAGGAACCGGCCACATCCTACTACAAAACGGTAGTTTTATTTCTGTATCCGTAGCCTCCAGCAACAATAATTATGTATCAAACATGTGTGTTGTTTGTCGTATTAGATAGGGAGTTTAAGGTGGGGTTCAAGGGTTAAGGTAAATATGTTTGCAGTTTTTATTGTAAAATACATGTTTTTGGTCAAAATAAATATAATATTGCTCCAGTGGATACTCTTGATTTAACTTTTGACACCTTGTAATCCCAATAGCTTTTTAATATTGGTCATGAACATTAGGTAGTTTTAACAGGACTTTCTCTCTTCATGACTAATATTCCTAGAACATAATATGCGTATAAAATTAAACTAATCTTGTCTATTGAAGCACTTTTTAATGTATTTTTGCAAAACATGTTTCTTTTTGCTACAAAGAGCTGTGTATTACGAACTAAGTGTTTTAAGTGCCTGCTTTCACCGTAATAAATTCAAATGAGCTTATTGGAGGAATTATACCTACGTAAATAAATATACCAGTATTCATTCAGGGGGAGGATAAGAAGCACAAGTGAGGGAATAAACCACACCAAGTGAGACAAAATGGGACTCTAGCTACAGCTTTTAAATTCAAGGTCAACTCTCTAAAGCTGAGATACGCTATGATAATTTTACTACGTTGGGGTGAGAGTTAGTTTATTTCTCACGGTTCACCAAAGTCTGGAGTGTTTCTTGTAAATAAATGGTACGATACAATCGAAAGACTTTTTCATTTAGTCTATTATATCGCGGAACAAAATATTTTTCAATTAACTACATTCAAGAACGTTTTCCTCGAATAACACTTTCATACACACTTATACATTATAAACCAATTTGTTCAAATTAGGTTTAAGAATTTCAAATTTTAAGAAATTTCTTCTTTTTAAACTATCCTAAAATTATTTATATTTGTAAAATAAAGTAATAATCTTATTTTTCATAAAATAGAGTTCCCAGATAGCCATTTATAACTAAATATTAAATATAATTTTCAAAATATTCAAATTTTCTAAATTTGAGTTAAATTAACTAGCCTTATGCTTAGTGCGCCTACGAACTTGGACAAATTGTCGGCCAACTGCCACCCAACTGTTTTCCGAATATTGGCCAACTGTTTCCCAACTATTTCTCAACTGTTGACAAACATAGGAAACATATTTTTGCTAAACATTAAATAAACATTGTTTATGTTCAGATTTCAATGAGGAAGCAATGTTTCCCGCCCAGAATTAAGATAAATGCAAGATTTCTGCTGAGAAGGATGTCGCTATGGCTTGTGATTTGTACATAGTTGTGAAACATTCAAGAATAAAGAGAATAATGATTTGTACAGTGCTTTAAAATAGTTCATACGCTGCAAATAAGCTTTTGATCGAACTGAAGCTCAAAGACGTGACCTGTAAAGTAATGAAAATAAAAATAGAATGAAACCAAAAAAATTGTGATTAATGTAACCACCAGTTTTTAGCTTTTTGTACTTAAGAAAATGTATAAATGTCCTAAGGCATGTTGTCAAAGTTGGAGGATTCAGGAGACTATTTTTGCTAAAAAAAAAAGTAGATTTTGGTATAAAAAATACCCCAAAAATATTGTTGGAAATATTTTTACAGGAGGTATCGAAGAAGCCTACAATTATCAACTAATGTATAACCCAAGCTGGTAGTAAGATGTGGTGATTAAAAAAGTAGCAATTTGTTGGTTGAAATTTTTGATCTACAAGCATAATACTGTATTCTTAACAATACAATGTTCACAACTGTGTCACACATATATAATACCTCGAGAAAAAAATTTAAATATCAATGACAGTAAAAATAAAATTTATATCCTATCTATGGTCAGAGAATCAGTACTTATGCTTCCTCGGGACTCTTCACTACTCAGAAGAAATGAAAATATGTCCATACCCAAGCCATTTTGACTTTTTGGTGAGATACCCCATTTTTTATATTTTAAATAATTCTTGTGCCTTTTATGATATTGCACACGAAAGATTTTTTAACTTTTTTCCAGTTCATTTCAATTATTTCTTTTAAAATATCCCGTTTTTGACGTGATTTCTACTATCCTCCGATGTCCCTGCCCATGACGGTATATTTTTACTAAACATTTCACTCTGTTCCAGATCTTGTCCAGGTGTCCACGATATAACAAATGGAAATATCAGGAATTGCTGTATTCGTTGTGACAGCAGAGTTAGACTGGCTTACGTTGCTTGTTGCCGGAAAAGTTGGCAAACACGTCCAGAAAAGAAAACATTGTATCTTTTAACCCAATGGAAATGGTTAGTGAGAATCATGTTTTACTCATTGTAAAATAAGAAATAAAAACACGAAAATATGTTGCCCAACTGTTGGTGACCAGCTTTGAAACATTTGTTAGACATTTGGGGAATAGTTGGGTAACAGTTTGCCAACAAAGTGAGAACTGTTCCCCAAGTTGTTTCCGAAAAAGAGGAACATGTTGGCAAACAATGTTTTCTTGAAAATGTTTCCAAGCGAATACTAGGCTTTGAATAAAACTCTTTTAGAATAGTACATTCACTTTATTATTTATTAGGTAAAATAATCCCCAGTTATCAATGTTGAACAAAATCGTTAGAGCTTTTTTCCAAAATTTTAAAATTTTTCAAAGATCAGTTATAAGTAAACTACTATTCAATGATTTTTTAAAAATAAGACAAATAATCTATACACAACTGTTAATATTATAAAAAGTGTACCAGCTAAGGCTACACATATTGAGTCACATTGTAGGAACCATTATTAAAATGCTTTAAAAAATTTAAAAAAGTTGTTACCAGTAGATTACACTTACAAGAATTTTACTCCAACCCGCCTCGGTGGTGTAGTTGGCTAACGCGCTAGTCGTGTTGAGCCCGACTGCTTAGGATGGAGAGATCGAAGTTCGAATCTCGGTCGGGTGAACTGGGGTGATTTTTCCTAAATGGTTTTCCACTCTTTCTCCATGCATATGCGGGTTTACTTCCATTAATTCAACCTTCCTAATTCCTAATCCATTAGCGTAATTAGCACTTAAGCGTATAACACGAACGGGTATTAAGACATGGTGCTAAATAATAATGATAATAATTTTCCTCCAAAAACAACAATACATTTTTATTGGTCTATAGTCACAGATTTTAAAATAAAGGTTTGAGCCATTATAATAATACTTAAAACTTTCCAAAATTACTCTTTAGTAAACAACCCTAAAAACAAGTGTGCAGATTTATTTGTCAGGCAAACCATCCCTAGATATCCATTTTCTTTTAAATTTTTAAATCATTTTTGAAAAATTTTAATTTTTCAAAAATCACTCATTAGTCAACGACGCTCAATTTAAGGACTATGTTGAAAATCTTTAAGCTCCCGAGGCATAGATTTGGTGGTTAAATAAGAGTTCAAGTTTCATCATAATCTTGATTTCGATTATGTTCACGATTTAAATACTGTATTTGTGTATGAAAAAATAAAAAAATAAAACTTTTAATTAAATATGTAGGGTTTCACACAGCAACAAAAAGAATAAACTAAGCTTTTTTTTTTAAAGAACTTTTACAAAACTATTATATTTTATAACTAATAAAGGCCGTACTACAGTTACAGTTACAATTAACTATAAAGGCCGTACTAAAATATGTTTACAGTAAAGTATCAAAAATTTGTTTACATTATTTCTAAACTGTATTATCTTAGCAACTGTGCAAATGAGCTGTATTTACCAATTATATAGTTTAAAATGAAACCTTTAATTTGTTGACTGGCAATAAATTAATTTACTTTCATATACATTTTATTATCTAAAGGAGGGTCAGAGCCCTATCTCTCTAAAGTACCATTCTCGATTTTTCCCTGGATCATTAATAATATTAACACTATATAATTACTAAAAGTATTATTTCATATGTTTTGATATTAAATTGGATAGTTTAGAGTTTAAATCCATTAGAAATACTAATATTATATATCTTAATAAAATATCTTCCCACAATGATCGTAAGAAAAGGATGTGGTGTTTTACTAATACGGAACATCTTTAAATACCATTTTTTACTATACCCACAGCTATAGATAATATTATATAAACAATTACGGAAGTCTAAAAAGAATTCCAGATCTCTGTGATATTTAAAAATATATTTAAAAGGTAAGTCAACTATTCCAAAGGAACATTTGTATACATCTTCCAAATAATCAAACACTTTAAACTTAGGATTTTAACCTCAGCTTCTCCTATCACAGGTTAACCATATCATATAAACCTGCTGTTTTGTCCGCGTGCCTATCTAAGTTGGACACATCCTATTTTAAATTACATTTTAAACAATAGTTTTTAAAATAAAAACATTAGATATTCATTTTATTTAGTTAAACATAAGGTTTAGTGATGGCTTAATATAATAGCTAGAGGCGAGGAAGTTTAATATGGGTTTCACCCACATTAATATGGAGAGAGGGTGGAAAGACACATTAATAGCTAGTATACAGAAAACAGCGCTTAGGATTCCTGGCTTATATTCGAGCCTAGACATCCTCGTTACTGTAAAACCAACATAATGTGAGCCTGATTCCTTAGATCACATGACCACTGGTTTGAACTACTAAATATTTAAATACATACGCTTGTATATAGCTCTTATATAATAAATAATTATATACTTTGTATCAACATTACATCCAAATATTCCAGCAACAGTCGGCTTAGACCAAGATAGACATCGCAGCAGGTAACAATTTCTAACTTAATAAAAAAAAGCTACTTCATACGGTACAGCAACGCTAATGGTAATTTACAGCTGTTAAATCTACCGCGACACCGCCGGAAGAATTACGAGACATATAAATCAACGGAGCGATGCATACGATATTAATTAATCCTTCCTCCTTTCCTCCCTTTTCTCTGAATTAGCTGTAATCACACATTCTTCTTCTTCTTCTCGATTCAATTAGGAAAACATATGTTTTTTTTAGGTGCGACAAAGAGGCGTAACATGATCCGTAGCTTTGTGAGAGTTTAAATCAGTAACGACGCATTAGAATCGATTTCAGAACACCGTTTCTTGATTTTTATTATGTAGATAGTTTCCCACGTTTAAAGCCTCGTCTATGTACTCTTTATCAGTAAAGTCCTTTCTCCGTAGTCCGTAAGGTATTGACTACAAAGTAACAGATCCCTACTCATCGGTGGGTACAAGGACTAAATGTCAGGCTAGTCAATTCTGGGTTGCCGATGAAGGATGTTTGAAGCTTGAATTTTGGTTGGGTTGGCTTCCCACTCTTCATACACGTAAATGCTAGTACATTTTCTATATATTTTACTGTCCTCATCCCTGACCCTTTAGTGTAATTAAAATGAGAACACCCCTGACGGATGCTCACTAAGTTGTGGTAGAAAAAAAACATATGGGGACAAGTTGGATAAACTTATATATTTACAAAAACCATCATCAAAGAAGGCTTTGGAGGACACGCCGCAGGCGGAAAAATAAATGAACATGAACGTGTGAATCGAAATGAAAGTATCAATGGCATTAAAGGAAATAGGTGGTACTTTTTCAAAACATATTTTGATTTATTTAACTTACTTGATAGTAATTCCTGGAAAAGTCACTAAATAAAGCCTATTAATATTTTTACTGAAAATAAAATACCCAATTATCAGAATATTGATTGTGTTCACCAAATTTCTGATATTGTTTCATTTAAATGAATTTAATTGACAAATTTTTATACATTCCAATCTGTTGAAATGATATTGCTTGTATTAGTAATCAGGGTGTATATATAAGATTAAACCATTAAAATTAGACTTGAGTTAAGGACTTTATTGATAAGAAGTTATGGATTATGTAGACCAGGCTTAAGGTGGTTTCAGTTGAGGGCGGCTCTTATATAATTTATGTGACTATTGTTTCAGGTGGGATGCCAACGCTGTTTGTCCTGAGATGAATAAAAAACCAGGTCACTGACAGTATTGGCTGCACGGATAGCGTGCTCGACTATGAGTCCAGTTGATCCAAAACCGGATCGCAAGAAATATTATCTTCATCCAAGGATTTTATCTTTTTGAAAATGTATGGTGTAGTTTCTTAACTAGGAACTTTTCTGAATTTTTTGTTCAAAGAATAGTTTATAAAGTTAATAAACTATGTATAATGCTATTCACTATCCTTTGGCTGTTCTGGTGTTGCTTTCGTTGGGAATTCAAAGGAGAGCATTTACTCTCCTACGTGGCAAAGTGATGAAATAATTTTTACAAAAACACTTGGAATCAGAGCACTTTCTCCCTTCGCCATAACAGATGTGCATGTATTAGTTCATCTGGGTAAGCTGCTTGGTTACCAATTATGATATTTTCCCTAAATATTGGGACTTGAACGCGTGATCCCCTTCATATAACATCTTTGAAACGATTAGTTCAGCCCCACCCTGATTTTTATAGCAAGCCCACTTTCGACCACCAATATTGAATGAAAGTCACTAAAAGTTGGTGCTCTATAAATATGTGTTAATTGAGCTATTGACTATAAAATTAATCTAAAAATATATCAAAAGCTCCTCATAATACTTCCTTATCCATTACTGTATAGTTTCACTTTGCTTCATTAATCAAACAGATTATTAATGTGAAAACAATTGCAATAGTTTTATTTCTGCAATCGTAGCAACGTAGATTTCCTATTTTAAAATAACGGGCTCCCAATGAATATAAAGCTTTAGCAAAGCTTCTTGTGCACCCCTACTGATTTTTCATTTCCCTTTACTTTTTGCACTTGTGTTCTCTAGCTCCTCAAATTAAAGGTTCGAAAATGAGTATTTCACTCTCAAAGGATGCTTGTTTATCTACATCAAGGTGATCTCCCCTTATCTGCTTCTACATACACATAATGTTCACCTTTTAACTGTTTATCCCTACATTGCAAAGACTGTAATTTAAAAAACCTTTATGTTTATAATGTTCTCACAACCCAACATTTATACGAATTTCTAATAATATTTCGTGCTACCTCATCTGTGAACAGTCACGAAAGAAATACATTAAAAAACTCGATTTCTTTAATATACAATATTATGGACAGGGGGTGGGGTGGAAGGGCTTGGCTTTTATAAAATGGAGCAACTAACTATAACTTCCTTGAAATATATTAGTGTTAGTGAAGTAGAAGAGTAGTGTTGACTTAACCTTTAGTCTGGAAACCAGAATTTGGGGGTTGTTTGGACAAATCTATGTACATTTTTTAAGAAATCTATTTTAATAATTTAAAAAATACAATATTTGTTGGACTGCTGGAATCTCTAATTTAGTGTCGGCGTTAATATACTGTGCAGGTTTGGGTATTGTTAATCTTCTTTTTCATGTTCTATTTGATAAATTTATCTTTCATTGATACTAAATCTAGCTATAAAAAGCACAGAAAACTCAACGTAACTTGAGTAAACCACATATTAAATTCTTGGATAGTGTTTGATATTATTGTATTGGAACGCGATAAGCACATGTGATAAATCCCTTACTTCTGAACTAGCATCATCATGTAGGCCTAAAAAAAGTATATTTTAGGCTTTTAGTCAAATAACACAATAAACAATTTTAATAAAATTTATAAATATTGTCTTCATCACCAGGCTATCGTCAACGGTCAGCCAAGATGCTAAGAGAATCGTTTGCGGCCCCATAAAGTTTGCACGCTAATTATCTTGACAGATCTTGCAGATCATCGAATTTCTTAACTTTTAGCTCGTGATATCCTTAGAAGGATAGAAATCGATTGCACTCTATTTTCCGGTTAGATGAGTTAGCATTTTCGATAAGTATCAATGATGGAGTTATAGGGTCAACAAAAGGTTATACAAACGTCTGTTTATTAAAGGATAGTACTGAAAACAAGTATTGTGCGATACAATCAGGTTGATTCATACTGCATAGTTTAACCTCATCAGTGATTACACGGACCTAGGCATTACACTCACGATGGACTGGATTGCTTTGATGGGGAGGTTAGGGTTTGAATCATAGTGCACTTAAGGTTTATTTTCCTCGGTGGTTTTCCCACTCTTATTCCTCGTGAATGCGAGTACCCTATACATTACATCGTCCTCGTTAATACACTATTAGTGTAAATAAGCCTGGACGGATAGGAATAAGCATGTTCAAAGAAAAATCAGCTTGAGTATGCAACAGGTTGGTACGTCCTATTCTGACCTGTGAGGAATATATATTCCAACCAGCTATAATGAAGATGAATCGTACCAAATTGGTTCTACATTTTCTTAAAGCCAATACTGATGTAGTTTCTGATGTCGTTTCTATTCAACCCGATTCTCAACAACAGATATTCCTGAACCGTCCACTTTTGTTTCAGACTCGTCTACCAATGACGTACTATACATATGTGATCTAAGGTCGTATGAGGAGAAATACGAATATTGAAAGTATACAATATCAGAAATTTAAGATATGATGGAAAATATAGTGCGTTAAGTGAGACCTACTTATTCTTACACTTTTAATGATACCTCTTTTGCCCAAAATAAATAGCACATTGCCTCAGTATATATATATATATATATATATATATATATTTCTTCAAATATTAATCTCAGCTATTCTTGACTTTTTGTCATAGGCATCGTGGAGTTTAATGTTTTTCCCATTTAAAAACTTTCTGTTCAAATGCCACTATGGTCATGAGATACTATACTAAAGATCTGTTGAGATTATTATACAAATTAAACATACCATTTAATAAAAATCACTAAACAAGTTAAGTCTTTATGACCCGCATCGATGGGCACTTGATATAAATGTCAAATTCAATTAGTTGGTTTTTATGGTGATGAGAAGATTGGTTCTCAAATTCCAGTCAGGTTTATTAAAGATATTTTTCCCTTGAGGCTTTTCCAACATCTTTCCTAAAATATACGGGACAATTTTCTCTCATGTTTAACTTCCTCATCCGTATCCCGTTAGCGTAGCTAACATTAGTATAGTATGAACTGGTTGCTGATCGAGATAGAAAAAACATATAACTTATTAACCAAAAATCTAAATTTTAAAAATTAATTGAATTGAGAATTAAAATAATATTTACATTACTAACTAATAACTAATATAATTAATATTATCAACATAATCGAAAGTACTTTCTGATTGTTGAATTATCTATAAAGCTGTAGAACCTTAGTCGACCTCGCTGGTCTTAGGATAAAGTACTTGCCTCAGAGCCTGATGTTCATGGGTTAAAACCCAGCCAGGGTTGACAGATTTATCTAGAGCGATAAAAATCCTTAGGAGGGAAAGTAAATCCGTTGGTCCCATGTCAATTGTGGCATGTAAAAGAACCCTGAAAGATATGCGAAAAAAACTTTCCTGACAAAATGTGTAGGCTCTTTCTCTCTAGCTCATATAAATTATATTGTGCTGATATAATCAGTCGGTTAATAAAGTACATGTTAAATACCTGAAGTAAATGAATAAGATGTAAACCTTCTATTGTTACTAAAATATAACATAAGTTGAATACTATTTTTAATTTCTCGATATCTTACAGGTAAAGAAAGTATTGTGATTGTAAAAAAAAATCTAATTCAAGATTTTGATTAATCTTGAGGTTTCATGGCCCCCCGAATCCAAAAAAGTTGTTTTGGCTTTCCGATTGTCTGTCTGTACCTCCAACTAGAGACTGAACTATTTTACGAATAGGGCTAACACTTGGTATATAGGATTTTCATAGAGTTTCCCCGAGGGATTTTTAAATTGGTTATCTAACTCTAAAATAAGGGGGAGTTTACTGAAGTGAAAAAAGAGAAAAAGTAGATTTTCTTAAAATCGGCTCTAACGATTTTGATTAAATTTCATTTCTAAATATTTATAAATATTCCAAACAAAATGGTTTCTCTCAATATTTCAGCAAAATGACTTTAAGGACTCCAGTGTGATGCGTAAATTATCTTTTTTTTTTATAAAATCTCCTAAACTATTTGAGATATGAAATTACTCATCGTTATAAACATAAAGGTCTGTTTATAATACACATATTTTATAAGAACATATTTTTATAAAACCAATAACTTTCAAGTTATACGTAAATATATATTTTAACATTTAGAACAAAAAAAGGTACAAGTATTGCGACCGCAAAAGAAAATCTAACCGGAAATGTTGATGGATGACGAAGTCTCAAGACCCCCCAAACCCTAAAAAGGGGTATGTCTGTTTAGACTTAAAATTACGAATAGTTTAAGAAAGGGAGAAAAGAGAAAAAAAATCTATTTTCTCAAAATCGATTTTAACGATTTTGATTAAAATTCATACTTAGGTGTTTATTAAGAATATAAATAAACTGGCTATTTTTATTTTATCATGAAAAAGAATTTTAGGGTACTTTACAGAAGTAGAAACTTCCGTATCTCTGCAACTATTTGAGACACTAAATAACTTATCATTGCAAATTTGTAGTACTATTAAAAATTAAAATAAATATATGAAATATATTTTTATAGATTCAACAGTTTCTGAGATGTTGGCAAATATAATAATACAATTTTGTGAGCATTAGTTGTAAAGAGATACTACTTAAGTTTTAACGCAATAATTCTCCAATGCCATAAAGTAATTAAATATAAGTAAGTCTCTAAAAGTTTATGTTATTTTTCCTTAAACCTGTTAGGAAAAATGTTTGTACAACAATGATCTATATCCATTTTAGACTCAATAGTCAATATTTACATTTTTTATTGGTCAAAATTTATAAATGAGGAATTTAATAGCAATGCGAAGGCATGAAGGTTTGCAACACCTAATAAAATGTCGAAAATTTTAACCGGAAGTCAAATTTTAATACGAAGTGTTGACCCTTGTGGACCCAACATTGATCTTTTTTTATCGGTATAAACATAAAAATGAGTTTATTAATTCTTAAAAATAAAGTTATAAAATTTAAAACCGGTAATAAAATTAATTTTTTCATAAGTATAGTTCAATTTATGCTTGGATTTGTTAGTGTATATTATTTAGTTTCACATATATTACTAGTTTTGAGTAAATATCTCAATTTTCAAATAATAGAGCGAGAGAGTCCGTGCGGAGTTTCGTACCAATTATTTAATACATACAAGTTGTGGTGATTACGTTCATTGAAACGTCCCTGCTAACAGAAACATATACGTGTATATAAAACCTTCGATTAGATCAATTATCCATAAAATTAAGTATCCTTTCTACTTTTAAAAGGGTCCTTGGCTGATATAATTTTTTTTCACGGTGTATTAGTACCCGTTAGGGCCATACACATATTTATTAGTTACGATGGTGGGTTAGTGATAAATAGGGTTGAAGTGAGAGAATAATATATCCTACGTTTTCGTGGAGGGATAGTGGTAAACCATTTAGGAGAAATCCCTCTAAGTACATCTAGTCAGGATTATAGCCCCAAACTTCTCCTCATCGACCAAACAGACTAATTAATAATCTTGGCGTGTATACCACGTGGCCACAGATACGGACCACTGAAGATTTAATTGGCGCATTTTAGTGGTTATTGTTTGTACTACGGTTTTGGGATCCTAGAAGAGCTATGGGGAGAGATTTATGTCTGGATAGCTAAATGGGTACATCGCTGGCACGCCTAGTCTAAGGTATGGAGTTTTAATCCAATCGGATATATTTGTAAAACGAAATAGTTAGAAACCTTGGTTAGTACGACCCCCGAGAACCCAGTAAATACAAAAAGCCAAGACTGGAGTAGAAGACCCCTACCCAGCTCCACAAACCCACAACTAGCCTGTCCTATTGCCAATCTCCTATTTCCTACACTAACCCATCCACACTAGCCAACTTGACAAAGGTCAAGCAATCATTTTTCACAAATTCACAAACACTTATTCATCCCTCACTGAGTGTCTAACATTGACCTTGTGCTTTATATCAGCTCATCGAGAACTCACACTCCCCAACTTACACATAGGGCCTGACTATACTTGTGTTTACCATCACAGTGTACTAGGGCTCTATATAGATACTTCACAACAGACCACACACTAAATTACACAACTCCCTTCCCATACTCCATTTGCCTTCCACAACCAAAAAACACGTTCACAAAAAGAGGTTATGGTCTGTGACAACAGATCGGTACTCTTAGGTATTAACAAGCCAACTACCTTCTCTGAGGGTCGCTTCTGACACTCAGAGCTGGTAGACAGGCAAACAAGGAAGGGTTCGGATATATTTGTTTAATATAGATTTTTTAAGCATATCGTATGCTTTCAAATGAGATGTAATATATAACTTTAAAAACTGTTTAAATTAATATTTCATAAATAAGAATAAAGATTTGGTAGAATATTAAATCTATGGTCTTAACAACCCATCTCAAGGTCAATTAATAGCGAATTTAAATTATGTTTTAGCAATAAATTACATAACAAACTAGCTTAATTAATATATATGCGTATTATTTGAAGAGGTAGTAAGACATGGCGTTTAAAATAATTGAATCAGTGAAATATATTTTATTTTTAACTACTATTTGGTTAAGATTTTAAAATTTGCTCAAAAAGTTTTACCATCTCTCATACCGCTGTCTTTTAATGAAGGCTACACACATTCACATCAAGATACGACGTCTGGTTCGAGCTGTATTACTTACCTAAGATAGGCACTATTCGTAGGTTGATACGGGCTCAGAGCTACAGAACTAGTTCTCGTATAAGGCTTGACATTTTGTGTAAATATATGTTTAGCTCCAGCAATAAACTCCATAACATTGGTAAGTTATCGAGGGGTATAAAATGAAATATTGATGTAAATATAGCTTATTTATAGAAATAGCAAAACATATATAAGCCTATATAAATGAGAAAACACCAACATACATTGGAAGGAAGAATGATTGTGTGAAAAGAAAATAATGATTCTCTCATATCGTATACATAGAAGGTGTCCCAAATGTCATGAACCACAAGCGAAAATTCTATTTAATGTTTAAGCTGCTAAGGTGAGGACATCTGGACGCACAGTTTTTATTATTATTATTAGCACCACGTCTTACTACCCGTTCGGGTTATACGCACTTACGCTAATGTGTAATGGTAGGGTGATTGTGAGATGAAATGGAGGACCTACAGTTTAACGTGGAATCCAAACCACGGTGGAGGCCTGGCATTCCCCACATTCACTAGATGTCTTGTCAGAGGTGAAGGAAGGGTTTGGTAATCAGATAAATCTATGCCGGGACAGAGGATTGAACCCCGGCCGCCAGCACAGAAGTGACGCACAGTTTCCAGTGCGCTGGATTTGTCGGTGTGGGCCTGTGGAATAGCCCGCCACGTAGTCCCAATATCACACTGCGGGATTTTTACCCGTGGGATCACTTAAAGGATTTCGTTTTTCATGTAGTTTTCTTATTTGAAGGTCAGAATCCCACGGGTATGTCAGGTGGTGAATCCTGACATCTTGGAACGTGTGTGAAATGAAAAGGTCACCTGCTTTATTGAACCTCTGTGTGCAACACGACGGAATGCGCATCAAACATAATATGTGTATTGGCGTTTAGTCTATGGGTGAGTGACTTTTGGGACGGCCTGTATATACAGTTCTAGACAAAAACTACTTTTGTGTTCTTAATATCACTATCCTTCCGGTTAATTTGAATATTTATACTGGTAGAGTGGAGACGAGGAGGGAAATAATTTAAAATAAATATATCCACATTTACTTGGAGGTGTAGTGGAAAACCATTTAAGAATTCTTCTCGGCTGGGACCTGAGCCCTGACCTCCCCAAGACCAGTAAAAAAGATTATACATTGTTAGCTTTTTAGCCTCCGTGCCCAACGACGCGGAAAAATAATATTTAATATCCAGTTTATGTCAATATTATGTGAATACTAAGAAGATTAAGGTTGGTGTTAAAATAGCCAATTGAATTATTTGCTGTCAATATTTATACATCTAAAATTTTATATAAAGTCATTTTTTGTTGAAAGTGCACGGGGTTTGCCCTAATTGATATTTCGTATTAAAATAATCAATAATAATAAATATATTAAATAACTTTTTCACATTATTTTCAATCAGACAAAACATAAAGCTATAGCCATTCAATTATAGCTTTTTCATAGTGTGGGTGTGTGTTAGAGTTAAATTGATCAAAAAGGAACAAATTATATTAAGTACTATTTCCATATTAGTACTATGCGATAGGCAAATACTAATGTTTTGTTCAAATGTATAGCGTGTGTTGGTATAAAATAGTTGATAAAAACTATATCTGATGACAGTGTAACATTATGAGTTATAATTACATTTGATGACAGTGTAAATAATGAATAAACAACTACCCCTAATATTAATACAAAATTATAAATAAATCTTTAACTCGGGTGCCAGTAAAACATCAATAAAGGGCAATTCATGATGCCAGTAAAAAAATCATGAATAAAGAGTGATATATGATGTCAGTGTAAAATAATTAATAAAGAGTATTCCTTGATGTAAAAAATATGAATAAAAAGTGAACCAAGAAACATCAGTAAAAAATTAATAAAGTGTTATCCATGATGTTAGTATAAAATAACTAATCAATAATGAGATATTATGTCAGTATAAAATAATTAATATAAAGTGATCTATAATATCAGTCCAAAATAATGAATAAATAGTGAACCCGGATAGCAGTAAAACTAATAAATAAATAATAATCCCTGATATCAGTATAACATAATAAGTAAAGCGTGATCTCTGATATAAGTAAAACATTATAAATAAAGAATGATCCCTGATATCTGTATAAAATAATAAGTAAAGAGTGATCCCTGATATAAGTAAAAAATAATGAAGAAAGAATGATCCCTGATATCTGTATAAAATAATAAGTAAAGAGTGATCCCTGATATAAGTAAAAAATAATGAAGAAAGAATGATTCTTGATATCTGTATAAAATAATAAGTAAAGCGTGATCTCTGATATAAGTAAAACATTATAAATAAAGAATGATCCCTGAATAAAGAATGATCCCTGATATCTGTATAAAATAATAAGTAAAGAGTGATCCCTGATATAAGTAAAAAATAATGAAGAAAGAATGATCCCTGATATAAGTAAAAAATAATGAAGAAAGAATGATCCCTGATATCTGTATAAAATAATAAGTAAAGAGTGATCCCTGATATAAGTAAAAAATAATGAAGAAAGAATGATTCTTGATATCTGTATAAAATAATAAGTAAAGCGTGATCTCTGATATAAGTAAAACATTATAAATAAAGAATGATCCCTGGTATCTGTATAAAATAATAAGTAAAGAGTGATCCCTGATATAAGTAAAAAATAATGAAGAAAGAATAATCCCTGATATCTGTATAAAATAATAAGTAAAGAGTGATCCCTGATATAAGTAAAAAATAATGAAGAAAGAATAATCCTTGATATCAGTATAAAATAATGAGTTAAGAGTGATCCTTGATATCAGTATAAAATAATCAATTAAGAATGATCCTTGATATCAGTATAAAATAATGAATAAAGAGTGATCCTTGATAACAGTATAACATAATGAATAAAACTTTATTTCTAATGTCAGTAAAAATACTAAATAAAGATTGATCCCTGATATCAGTTTAAATGATGAGTGAAGAACTATTATCCTTGATGTCAGATCTTTAATACAATTTGAGATAGGTCAGCTTATTACAGAGCATTGTCACATTAAGTCTAAAGTTACGGGTTCAATTTTTCTATCCAATTACTTAAAAAGTAATCGTTACTAAATTTAAAACAAACGCTCCGTCTAAGATAGGAAGTGACCTTAGGCGGAGTTCAACTGAATAGCCTTGTGCTTCTGTTGAAAGTTTGCCAACTAAAAAACCTGAAAAATGAGTCGCATTCCTATTGAATTCAAATCCGAGGAAAAGAGTTAAAAAAATACAGTTGATATATTCTGACTCATGTTTGTGTCATATGTAATGTGTTTTTTTCTTCTTCTTCCACTTGTTGTAAAAGTGCAGGGAAAGCCAAAGTTCAGAAAGAGCAACCACTCGTGAAGTTGGATGTCCACGAGCTGGGAAACTCTTCTCCAGTCATAGAAACCAGAATTATTGAACCTGTGGTTAACAAATAGGCCTTAATCACGAATTGGAGTCTTGGCATCATTGGGAAGTTAACATTCGTTCTTTTACTGAGTAAGGATGAATCTAATTTTATTTTTATTTGTTTAGATGTAATTTTTAAATTTAAATAATATAAACTAATCAGCCTAGCATACACTCAACGGCAGCCATTATTAAAATTATAATGGGTTCAAATACACTTTAATGCTTTTAAAAAAATAGGAAAGAGTTCTTAGAAAAATTAGCATTATTTTACATGATTAAACAAATATGGACAAATACGTTTCGACAAATCTAATAAAACCAGCAACATTAGGGAAATGTACACGCATCTGTGTGGAGGAGGATGGGAAAACATTTGAGAAAAAACAGTCACAGCATGCCTGAGGGAAATTTGGACCTTAATCTACCCAACATCAGCCGTCAAGTCTATTGGTAGAGTGACGCCTTAGACTATTCGACCTGTTAAGTGGATCCCTACCCCAGTAGTGTGATTAAATGAAGATAATGGGGATAGCTAATAAAATGTGATGTAAAATAAATAAATAAAGAGTGGTAAAACCCAGGCGGGACGATCTTCTAAAGGTAATCCCACCTAATTTTCTTCACCTTTGACGACCTCTGTGATGCGTGGAAGCAGCATCTAGTGGTGTCACCCGTCTCGTAGCCTCCTTGTTAAGATACGTTTCCGAGGGTGGTCCACTACTCAAGTTGGACATGTATCACACAAAACAAAAAAAACTACTGCTGAACAGTCACTTCTTCTTCCTTATCTCGGCTGTTATAATTGTGTGTGAGCTTCATCTTCCATCAACGTCCTTTCTATAGCGGAGGAATACAGCCATAAAGGACTATTTGCCTTCGAGAGATTATAAAACACATTCACACTACCATTTTAATTATAAGTCAATACGCAATATTTAAGAAGTGAAATTCAAATTACAGAATTAGCTAGGAACTCTATTACCTAATCAGTCCCAAACAAATTGTTTGAATATAGATACTGAGCTGGGAGTAGTGTAGTATTAAAAGAGCTAGTCCTCACGTGATGGAATAGAATATACGTTTGGCTATTGCGATCCACTTACTAGAAGGGAGATATTCTCACACTGTAGTATTTATTATGGGATTAGCCGTTAGAATTCTTCTAAACCACTAAAAATATCCTCAATTATCTTTGTATTTGATGTCGTGACTCTGTTATAAATGACTGTAGCCTATATGTTTAAGGAAGGTTACAATCCAACTTTCATATGAAAATACTATACAATTATTAGATATACTTTCAAGTAATCATAAGTCAAGTCATGTTATATGCAGATGTCCCTAATGATAGATATAAAATGATATATAAAATAACATTAATAATATATTAAAACGCTATTTATATTGACTCCATTTTTTTAAACCGTTCTTTCTATAAAAATTGGACTGTTGATCTATGCTTCTATCCATTACCATTAGTTCTCAGAACTGCGACGTATCGGGGGAAACGTTGGTAAAAATGAGCTAATTTCAACTGTCTATGGATTATTATTTAATTTATAAAACTTTTAAGTTTAAGGTTTTTGATGACTCAATATTGGCGTGGATCACATTTTAAAAGATCAAGTTAAATCTTAAATAATGTAAGATTTTTAAGCAACTTCAATACGTTTAAACTATTTCTTAAAGTTCAACTCTGAAATCTAAAAAGTTATTTTATATAAATGTGTTTTAACTATCCTCAAATTTGATTGAGGTCTTATTCTATCAAAATATTGTTTTCCTAGTAGAAAGTTTTGATTAAAGCTTAGTTAAAACGTGCAATGATACACTAATAGTACTATATAATAACTATACATCCATCACAGGGGGTATCAACGTCTCCATCTATAGGCTAAGGATGAATAAACTGGTTGGTAGAAAGTGTACTCAAATAAAGGTCGAGAGAAGTTTGTGTAAACACGTTAATAAAACGCATGTTGGTAGAAAAACTCAATCTAACCGACCGAGATTTGAACCGCATCCTCCTCCGAATTGTGTCAGTTCAACAATGACGGAAGGGAGTTCTTTAAAATAGTATTATCATACTAAGAGTGTATTTTGAAAATACGGGAATTTATAATCACCCAACTTACAAACCAACTTAAGCCTACAAAAAACAGCCACATCTAACATATTAGACTTTACATCTATTTTGAAAAGTTAGTTGCTTATCAAGATGAATTTATGACTATTATAGCCACAGTATGATTTTAGTAGACAATACAAATATATTTTTAATGATAAACAGTATTGATAAATTGTTATTTTTATTATTATTAGTGTTGTTTTATAAATATTTATAATAACTTTCAAAAGTGAGAGCTACAGACTCAACTACTTTACGTATGACTGTGTCAAAGTAGATCATTTAACTCTTATAAAAGTCTGATAAAGCGTTTTCAGTAAAAAGTGTACAAATAATGATTTCCTTTCCAAGCTGGTTGAGATTAAACAGAATTTTAGAGAATAAACTGTGTTTGATTCAACGTAATGCGAAATTTGTTTTAAAATGCTGGTGCGAAGAAATTATTTCTTAAATTAAATGTAATAACATGTTCGCTTTTTCTAACTGATATCGTTATAGTAATAACTGAATAAAAAATGGATTCACATTTCTTAATGATATAGTCATTTTAAAAATAACTTTATATGTAATGTTTAAGAACTTCCTCTTTTTTAAATGAATTATCACAACAAATTAATATTGTGTTATTAAAAGAAGTTTCCCATTTAGGGCTACCAACGGTACATAAGATTAATAACATATTTTTGAAAGTCTTTTTGTTCCTTTTTTTTCCCCTCCAAGTATTCTAACCCCGTCTTATAGGGTTGATCTTACCGACCGAATGAATGAATACTTCTCATATAAATGTAAATACATCCGGACAGCAAGCAAGTCCCACATATAACAGTTGTTTTCAATTAGTTTGACCGTGACACCAGGAGGTTGCTTGCCCCGGACAAGGAACAACAAACAGACGCAACTTGTCAAGAGATGCATATTTGATTAGTGGCCGGGCGCATCTCTCCATTGATTAAATACCTTCCGTTCCTTGGTCAGCCTCCCCACACACACACACACACACACACACACACGTTGTGGGGGTTCTGGGGGATGGGAGGTAAGGAAGATACAGTTAGAGCTGGGACTAAACTTAACAGCTGACGTTTCATCTTGGTCAGATTAGGTGGGAAACCTGTCGGATATCCCTTACAATGGGAGACGTGTTCCTATTGTGTACCTCTCCATTCTCAGTTCCATAAAACTTGTTTCCGGGTCCGAGCGAACGTTTGGATGACATTGAGGAACACACCCGAGTCTTTAATCAAATCGTAGGGGTTTTAAGGTTGATTCTTCTCCCTCCCCCACCGCCGAGTTAGACTGTGCATGGGCGGACGTGGTACTATAGATGAGATTCGGAGCGTGGTTTGGATACAATGATGAGTTGATGGGAGTCAAATGTACCTTAAGGTGGGAGTGCACGAAACGCCAGTTAAGGGCAGTGTTATTGTAGTTTTTATAACAACATTATTTTATGAACATATATTACTAAGTATAGAAGATTAATTTTATTTTAAACAACGAAATAGTTCTTGAATATGTGTCATGGTCATCTTTGAATTTAATGAGAAATTTTTATCTAGAGCTATGAAATTTAATTATTTTCATGACAATTTTTTAATGTTTGGATTACAACGTTTACTGAAGCACTATTGCTCTTAATTTAATCAAAATATGGTTTTTCTGTAAACACTGCACGCATATTAACCTTAACTAACTCTATTTTCCTTCTTAACTTAAATATTTAGAAACAAAATACTATAAATGGTGTTATAAGGTTTGAGAAATTCCTAATTATTTTAAAGAGATAATTTTTAAAATTCGTTTGCTGTTATTAGTGTCAACGTTATTAATGATGGTGTATGCTAGAGCTATTTTTCTGACTATCTTCTTTGGTCTCAGAACTGAGACGTTAGCCTCGCTTCTGCGGCTACATGGTCTCATTATCCCTATGCAAATGTGGTTACATTTCCTATGAATATAAATTTATCCCTAAAACCATCAGCGTAATTAAGACATAAGCCCGAACGAGTAGAAGGATGCGGTTCTAAAAAAACGTAGACATTTCGCATGAAACCTCATTGAAAACGAACTTATTTCTCCATTTTATAATATTTTTAAATACTATAAAGCTAATAATGTGTGTTTTATATCGCTTTAAGGACATTTTGATACCTTTAATCTCGAGTGAAATCTATTTTGTAATAACAAACCACCTCTTAGATAACTCAGGACTTCTGTACGTGTATATTGCGTCTAAGTGTTCCGGTAGACGACCCCCTTAACCGAGTCCCAGGCCCGTCCATGCACAGTCAATCTTCATTAGTATCTGAGCACGTGGTACACTTGAGGACACGGCCATGTATGGGACATGTGAAAGTTCTGAGTTGTTACATGGTCATGTGTGGGTGAAAGGTTTTACCTATCCCTACAAATTCAATAGGGGTCAAATCCCTTTATTAATATGGTAGCGTTGACCTCAATGGTCTTGGGGTAAGGTGTTCGTGGGTTCAAACCCAGCTGTGGTAGACAGATTTTCCTTGGACGTAGCGTTAATTCTTTTGGTCCCGTGTCTATTGAGAAATGTAAAATAACCATAAGAGGTATGTGAAAATACCTTCCTTGTCCCATAGAAATGTTTTTGTACTGATATAACTAACCGATTTAGAAATTGCAAGTTAATACCTCGAAAAAATAAATAAAAATATGGTAGTCATCCTAAATTACTGTGTAAAATGAAAACACACAGCCTTATATAATTTATACTATTTTTCTAGTACAAAATACTTTAGAAAAATGTTTTAAAACGTCAAACTTTTGAAATAAATATATATATGCTAATTTATACTAAGATTTATTTTTAAATATGTATTTGTACACATGTTTCCCGTTTCAAAGTGAAAACAATCGGAATACATTTTTTTTTTATTTGTCCCTTATTATTTTAGAGTTGGCCAAATAATTTTGACTAAACCTATTACAATCTCAACAATAAAAACTCTTATACGTGTTTTTTTAATATTCCTACTGGTAAACATTTTAGACCGAGTTGTTCTAGAGCTTCAAATAAACTTATTTTGTCTCTCAAAAATAAAAATAGGAAAAATTGTAACTACCTAATATTACCAAAGTTACCGTGCCTTTATCTAGGGATCACATTATGATTATATGGCTTAAATTATTCGATTAACATAACTCTACCTGCATCAATGGGCACGTGGACAAGACGTCAAGCTCTTTTCCCAATTTGGTAAACAGCTAATGATCCAGATTAAATAACCAACTACCAATCACCAACATATTTTAAAAGTTACTATATCTTAATTGGTATACAAAGGTAAGGTTGAATGTAGCTAAGCTACCTTTATTAAAATTATCATACTTCTGGTAGTGATAATATAATATGCAAATATCATTTTTAATTGGATTGTGATATTTAAAAATGTGGACAAGATTCAAGAAATTCACCTCAATTTTTTCTACCAAATTATTCACAATTTTTTTGTTTAATATAATTAAATTCAGCACCCATAAAAATTTAAAAATAGATATTTAAAATTAGGAGAATTAATTAATAATTAAATTCAAGTGAGGTTAATTTCTTCATTGGTTCCACCCTGTAATATTCACTATCATCATCAACCCCTCATCTCCTCGGGATATGGAAGAAGAATCCACGAGAAAGGATGTACAATCAGTTTATTAGGGAGTCCCCTGGGCAACGGTACATTTTTATACTGGATAATTTTTCCGCAAACTGAGCTACAGATTTCTTTTTATAGTTTCTTAAAATAGCATAATATAAAGCCTACCTCTTAGTCACAAGGTCACTTTTCAAGTTATTTTTAATTTAATGTTCCCAAATAATATAAACATGTTTAATATTTGACCTATTCAATTATTTATTCAAAAAACTCATAATATGTTAAGAGTGTAATAAAATGTTGGGTAAATATAATTGTAATTCATTGCCCTTACACCATTAATTTTTAGTGAGATAGACCCCTTTATACCCGAAGTGTAAATGAATGGAAATATAGACCATCACCGCCAGAAACTCTATACTTAACGGTTATTATTGTGTCAGCCGACAAGGATAACACTCCTCAAGTCAAAATAAGTTGTTGAAAGTCGGAATACGTTTTCGTTGTATTTTAAATGTTCCTCCCTCCTAGAATCCCGCCGTCCGTCAAATGCGATGCAGCATGGGGGTCTAACCTTTTTTGATTGACGGCCGGGGTGGCTCAGATTACCTAGGGGGCCTCCAACAACAAGAAAACCATTAACTTTCGTGTGTTCCGTACAACGGGTTATCCCTTATTCAAATTATCCCTCATATGTGAGTGATTGAAATTATTTATGTGTGATTTGGACGGAAATTAAACTGTGAGAATGACTAGAGTGAAACAATTGAACATAACACATTTGGTACGGTAATTCATAGCTTTCCTGGCACATATGGTACCATTAACAAAATACTATCTAATTTTTTTGGGTGTGCGCGTGTGGTTTATCACTGCGTAGGCTTACTAGACAACTATAGTGCCAATTATATTGATATCATCAATGAAGTTTAGCTTAATACCAGAGCAAAAGCATCAACCATAGCTTAAAACTTAAATTTACCACACAGAGAATGAGAAAAAACAAATTTAGCAGGAAATTAACCAAGAGCCACATGATATATAAAATTCGTCCTTAAAATTGATTTCATGTTCCCACCAATGAGGCAAACAAATTATTATTTCTTTGAAATGTTTATAAATGAATTAAATTTAAGTTAGTAAAACAGTATCTTTGCGTATAAATGTTCTGGTTAATACATTAGGAATAAAATACACTTAAAGTTAGGTATCCACAGTAATACTCATAATACATAAATATGGGTTAGAAATGTTCTTAAATACTAAATTTGAACCAAATTGACCAAGCTGTAAAATATTTCAAAGACTCACAGACATACGTAGCTGACGCACCATTTACGCTTAAGGGTAACAGTATTACCTTAATAGATTACACTATGGTGCTATCTTATAGTCTATACCATAGTGGAATAAAGCAAGGTAAGCTTGCTACATTTCAGGGTTAGCGAAGAGTACAAGATGGACGGGACTGCAATTATTTTTTTTAATTGTTTGACTTAAAGTGTACATACATTTTAGTCAATTCTCAAGTATCACAGGCAATTTTCTATACTTTGTATTTATAATTATTAGTCAAAGTTGGTTCTAATATAGATTGAGTTATTATATACGTCAATAAATATTCATTTGACTGAGTTAACCCTCCGTATCGATGTGTACGTGGGCTATGACGTAAGATCCGTCTTGTTTAGTTTATTGGTGATGGGGAGGCTAAGGTTAGGATATCGGCCAGATACAGTGAGTTTAGTTTTTACTAAATGATTTCCCACTCTCCTTCCAGTCCAATATAGGCACATCTCCTCTCAAATTCAACCTGCCTCAGCTCCCCTTAATTAGTATTCTCCATTAGTTTAAATATGCAGATATACTGAATGGGTAGTAAGATGGGGTGCACAAAAATTTCAATGGATCCACCTTAAACTACTTTTTATTTGTCATTGTGTTTTACTACCCATTCGCGTATGAAACTGATGGCGCTATGTATTATGGATGAGTAAGTTTGAATTTATAGGGAATGTACGAGCATTTTCGTGGAGGATTAGTGGTAAAACCTTTTTTTTTAACTTCAGTAAAATTGCACCCAACCGCGATTCGAATTCCGATCTTTCTGTCGTTGGCAGTCCAGTCACAGCGAAAGTGACGCCTTAAACGATTCAACCATCTATGTGAATCTAAGAAACTCTAATATAACAATGAAAGTGAGTAAATACATTGTTGATGCAATAGGCAATAATATTACGTCAAACAAACACAACACTAGTTTTTCATCACTTTCCCTTACTTCTGTAACAAAGGACTCAAGGATTCCACTTCAATGATGGTAGACTGCTCCAATTACTCGGTTCAAAAGTGCAATTTAATAATAATATGGGCTCTCCTTTGTTATTATTGTAGTTTTCATGTAACGTGTGGTTTACCAGTCAGGTTGGTATTTGTAATTGGAAGAGAGAGGAGCGTATTAAGAAACATAAATTCATCCCAGTTGTTTGGGACGATTATTATGTCGTAACGAGGTGTATTAGAACGAGGTCGAATCTTTAACTCTTCCATTAGCAACATTGAATTAGACCATAAAATCGCTTTTAAATGACTGATAAATTTTTTTTCACTGGGATGCCTTAAAGGTTACCTAATTAGCGGTACTGTATATAATGTCTATAAGGATATATATATTGTACTGTCTTGGATGTCATGGACTACAATGTAAGTTGTCCTATCCTATGTTTTTATATTATTAAAATAAAGAGGGTCATTTTATCTATTGAACATTTCGTGGTACATACCATACACAAAGATCTTGAATTTTAAAAATTATAAGCCCTTGTGCACGAACGTCTGTACCTTGAAGATGGAATTTTAAAATTTGGATTAGATTCTTTTGATATATTAAAAATCAGGTCAGGTCCCGGTAAACGCAGGTCTTAAAGATAATAACTTTAACGCTACCACCCACGTTGAATCACTAAACTACAAACATTTCTCCCTGGTAACGTTGTATACTACAATTAGTACGCTATACATTGTACTGTCCTGGATGGCATGGACTTCATAATAGTATGCCAGTCACATACACACTCACACACACACACACACACACACATATGGGTGTTTTACTGTAAATGTCCGAGGAGCGGTAAATCCTAAAATTTACTATATCCTAACATTTACCGATATCTCTTGGTAAAAGTCCGAAATATCTTAGAATCAGATTACATTTTGATTTTTATCCATCTCTAGAAAGAGGTGGGAAAGAGGATCCCCATTTCTAGCTCTAACCAGCACTAAAAAGTAAGGCAATAACCTTGCCTGACCTAACCTGACATAACCAATCCTAATCTAACATTTAGGTCAGGTTAGATTAGGCTTGGTTATGTTATGTTATATTAGGTTATGTAAGGTTAATAATTTAATTTTGAGTGCTGGTGGAAACCAGAACTGGGACTACTCTTTCCCACCTCAATCTTGAGATGGTTAAAACTCAAAATATAAACATTTTCTAGGATATTTTGGATTTTTACCAAAATATATCGGTAAATTTTATGATATACAGGTACATTCTATGATTTACCGGTCTTCGTATTTTAACAGTAATATA
>CABFVX010000127.1:0-33277 GCA_902151425.1 Timema shepardi
CCCTAGCACTTAATTGGCCCATTGTTCGAGTTAATTAGCTCTTTGTTTGCCCTCGAAATCGACATTCCCCCTTACTGTGGGGGTCACAAGTTCCCTTTGAAAATAATTCTCTTAATAATCGGTTGTATGTTGATACCAAGTTAGGCTCTAAATTGTCATTATTGAATTTGGTCTCATATTTCTAGAAATTAGGTATGCGTGCATCTGTAAAAAAAGATTAATCTATAGGAATGTTCTGCATTTGCTATAACTATCCTACCACGCATAAATGTGGGCGTGAGGTCTCTATGGTCTCCTTTCACAATACATTTCGATTCAGAGATAAAGGCTCGTCGAATGGGTGTATAAAAGGTGTTTTTCTTTCCCCTAAAGTGTTTCCTAATCTCCTCCCACAATAGTTAGTTATTGTTTTAGGTGATAACTGCACAGGGGGTAACAAAACTTAAGATTAATAATTTATATAATTTGTATCACCACTGTGGGAGGGGTCGAGATTTGAATCTCCACATCAGTGCACTAGGGGTGGATTTCCTTGTATAATTTATCCTTGTGGTTATTATACCCATCTCCTAGCCATGTAAATAGGATTACACTTCCACTAAAACTAGTTTAATCATTCATACCCTTTGGATTAAGGCTTTAAATAGTAGAGATGGGTGATATTTCACTGATGGTGATTTTTTCACCGTTACTCCTTGATCACTGTCACTCAGTGACTGGAACTCAAAAGTATCAGTGATTGAGATATCGGTGATTAGTCTTTGGTCTTTAGCGATACTCTCATCAGAAGGCAACAGCTGAGCATTCCAGTATGAGAACTGCAACCTTGACTGACAAAATATCAGTTGGTGTCTGGCGATATGGTGACCCACAGGTGCGGGCAGTATCCGTCTATCTCCTTAATTGCCATGTTTCAATAAACCTACTTTATTGGATTTTTCTCAAATAAACTTTTCTATCTCTAAAATAAACTTTTCTATCTCTAAAATAATAATTACATACTATTCAGGAGTTACAGTTGTGCTTAATAAACATAACAATTATTTTTATAAAGCAATATTATATAGTAATATTCCTCAAAGTTAGTCTTTGTTTTTAGTTCGTTGATTCCCAACATGGATATTTTTCATTTTAACAAAAAATAAATCTGTTATTTATTAATATCTCGAGAATGTAAAGTTGGCAGCCCTGTGTTTCCATCTAAGTTCCAACACAATGACGAGAATCAACTAGAAAACAGGAGTGACAAACTTATCAGAAAATATTGATATGGCGACCGGGAAATAATATTAGTCAACAAAACACTGTGGCTACTATTCACCGTGAATAATCACGGGTATTATCACCGATATTTTACAATTACGGTCACTGTAATCATTGATGTCACAAAATCACTGTTTAGCCCATCCCTATTAAATAGTCCAGCATAGGTGTTGCGTCTCTTCTTGATTTAAATTAATGTATATGCTGTGTACTAATATAATCAGTCAGTTCAGAAAGTGCAAGTTAATTACTTCAAATATTAAAATAATCAATTGTAAGAAGATTAAAATAAATATTTGAAATCATTTATGGTCTAGTAAGTACATTTAAAAAAAAATCAGAATTTTAACAGGAAGTCAGTGTCGATTTCATTTTTCAAATCATAATCTCCTCAACTTTCTTCTACCTTATATGTCAAAGAACCATCTTTTTTTCAAGGGGACAGGGGGGATTGGGGAATACGAATAGAAACACATCTTTTTACTCGTCAAAATATCCGTTCTATGATTTCATTTGACACCCACCACAAATCTGTTAGTATTATCTCACCAAAACTTGTCACCCTGTTGATGAAGCGCCATTAATTCATATCGTCCGCCACAAGAGGTCTCGTCTATCACAAGGTTAAAGTCTTCTTTGCGATAACGGAATTGAGATGGATTTACTCCGGCGAGAAAATAGAAATTGATAGAGAGAATGGCGGAGGTGACGGAGCTAAGAAAGACAGGTTTGGTAGAGGGGAGTGGGTGGAAGAGAGAAAGTGAGCGTTAGAGAGATAAAGTAAGGAGTAAGAAATGGCCTCACGGAAAACAACCGGCTTGTCATTTGTCATGGGAATGGGATGTTTGAAAAAGTAAAGGGGGTGAGGTAAAGGGAGAAGATCTACTAAAGGAATGAACATCGTGACATCCTAAAGGCATTGTGGATATAATGAAGGCTTGTGAAAATAAATTTGTATCATTTCGTTGTTCGAAGGTTTCAGCCAATGTCTGATTAACATTATTAGAAAAAAAATTGTGTCTTTTAGATAATAGATTTTGGTTTGGCATACATTTTTTCTCTCCCGGATGTAGTTCCGTAAGATTGTATTCTTGATCGGAAATGTTCGATTCCAAATTCATCCTTTTGGATTATATGAAATATCATAGTTCTTCTATTAGATTTAAAAAAAGATAAATCTACTTTATATTTGGTTTCTTTTTTAAAAAATCATTTAAAAGTAAATAGTCATCAAATTACTTTCAAAAAGTATAAATAATAATCTGCATGATTTTATTTAAACACAGCCCCCTAAAATATAGAAACTTTATAAATAAAATCAATAACATTAATAAACAACCATGTGGTTAACAGTGGGGAAAAAGTTTGCAAGCTCTATGAAACACTCAAAAAAAACTTATAGATGCATCTTATTTACACAAGTTTTTCAGATGAGAATGACTTGAAATATTTTCCAGATGCATCCAGTGGAATCCAAAATTCAAACATTTTCTGGGTAAGGACCACGGAGAAGAGTATAATTTTCAAAATGATTCCTCATATCTCAAAATAGCTCATAGGATATTTCAATGTTCAAACATTATCGGGGGTTAAGTTTCCGGACCTCCCTTGCCCCACCCCCTTTAGCTTGGGAGAGAATTATCTACACATGAGAAAAGTTGATGTAGCTACCTACACTAATAAGGTTCGTTTTCATACATAGTATTGATTGACTTTTCTATCCAAGTCTCGTGACTAACACATAACAAGTGGAGTAACCACTTTCAAATCAAGACCTTTAAAAAAAAGTTCGATGTTGACGTACAATAATTCCATGAGTCTAACCTAAAATCTTTTTTTACGGGGAACAGAGGGGTATTTTCTTGTTTGTTTCTTGTCTAGATCTCCAAAAAAACCTTTGGAATTTTATTTTAACAAAGAACTATCTCGAAATAATTAAAAATGTCTTAAGACAACTGAGGTTGTAGGTGGTATGAATTGTGTAGGACTCTATTAGTATATTAGCATAGGTGATGAGTAGAAATATTTACTAACAATACTTTCTCTCTTACTAAATTTTGGCGGTGCTATCAACACAATTTTACAAAATATTTACAGTTTGAAAAATGTGTTAGGTTTTTACTCTGGATGTGAAGCTTCTATGTAAAAATAAAAATTGAAAATAATTTTTTTCTGCCAGGAAAATCGGGAAATATGGTGGAGTGGTACTATAGACTCTGATTAAAAGGTAGTTAATTTACGACAAATTATAGAAAACTAGAACAATTTTACAGTTGGCCTTGAAGATTGAATTAAACGTTGATATCTGGTTTAATCATTATAAATAAGAATACGCGCATATTTTTACAAATCACAAATGGTATATGAATAGTTAACATATAACTGTTAATTGAACATCTGAAATTTGGTAGAAATATTTGAACATTTTTGATTTTTAATTCATATTTTAAGAATGCATATTGTGATTAACAAGATAATATATTGGTTTTATGAAGAAAACTTACTTATGGTTAATCAACTGTAAACCTATGTTTTTAATTTTCTTCTAAGCTATAATACACAATAACGAGGAATGTTGTGCTATTTTTAATATAATGTATTTATTACGAACTTGCTTGTACAAGGAATTATAGCATGAATACATTTTATCTGGGAACATTTACCCCATTTGTAATCTTAGTTCATCACACTTATATTACAATAAAATATTTTAAAACAAAAATATAATATGATATAATTTTAATAATTAGACGGATATATTAATGTGATATTTCATTTTGTTTGTTCACAGGTAAGCTGGATTAATTTACCAGACCCACTCTACTTTAAGGCGAACCTATGTGCCAAGAGATTAAAATGAAAAATCAGCCTCGTCTCAAGGTATAAAATAAAATCATAACCAAAAAGTTTTGTAACTTTCATTAAAGAAGTTCAAGGGCAATTGTTTATGTTTCTGAAGGTTTTGAACGTGCAAAATGTTACTTCTAAAATTTCTAAGAGGCTACGTCAGACACGTGTAAACTTGTTTAAATAAAACACCTAAAGATAATATTTATGAGAAAATAAAGAGTCGGTTACAAAACTTGTATAAGTCACAGACAGTTTTAAGTCTGCTGTGTGTTATTAAACAATTTTGTCCTCAACTATTAACGTAGTGTAGAAGTAAGCAATTAACACCATCATAGTAATCCTTGATAAACGATTTTTTATTTATTAACAAATTTAAATCAAAGAAATAGTTTAGCACACTTACTAACGCCTACTATATGGCATTGGGCACACTTAATCAAAGTACGCCATCTATCCCTATTTTGAACTTTACCCAGTAGACCTCACTACGACCTATCTCTATCTTGAGCTAGTTGTATCCAGTCTACCTTATTAAACCATATCTTTTTCAGGTCCATTATTATGTTATCTCCCCATCTGCCTCTAAATTTTTTCAATGGTCTCTTCTTAATGGGTTTGCATTCATTGCCCTTAATATGATTCTAGATTATCCCATTCACTCTGCTTGTCTGGCCCACTGTAATCAAAGAGACTTTATTATTCTAACCTTCTATCAAATTTAAATAAAAGTTTATATTTGGATGTATTAAAATAAAGTAGTGAAATATAAAAAATCAACATCGAATTATGATTGACCACCTCTATGGACTAGAGGTCTTAGTTCTTGGCTAATTATCCTGTGGTTCTGGGTTCGATCCCTGCAGCTTCCAGATTTTCTTGTTAGGTAATGTGTCTGGATCGGGGTCATCTCCACCTCACGAGGAGTTACTTCAGTGAAAAGTAGTGGTTCCAGTCTATAAAACTGAGATTAACGTATGTGAGCAGTTGTTGAAATTGGACATCTCGGAATTCAACCAGGAATTTTTCTAATCACTTAAAAAATGTTTCTTCAAATTCCATTATGTACGTGTCAAATATTCTAAATCTTCTGATAAAATTATTTGTATAACGTCTAACTAAACTTAACCTAATGGATAGTGTTTTAGATATTTTGCCTAAGAATGTTTTTTACTAACAGTAAAAAAAACTGACTTCAAATTGAATTCACTTTTATTCCATCTTAATCTACAAGATAATTAATATCCCAGCTATGTAGAACGATAGCTAATACACAATTGATATTTTTCAAATATTTTTATTAATATCAAATGTTTTAACACAAGACGGGAACAGTGTTTTTCGGGGTCATGATTTTGCAAAACCCTTAAAAGAACACTTTAAATATTTTCAAGTAGTCGTGCAGGCACTAGAAGGTAATTAAATTAACTTTTCAGTTCCTATATAAAATATTTCAAACCGTAATTTTGCGTCACTGTGAAAAGACCATTGTTATCTCCATTCCATTGATAAATTATCAATTCAGGAAATTATTTATCATATTATAATAGCGAGGTCAAATTTCTTAAAATATTTTTATAAAGTTTTATAGAAATCTGATATTTTTATGAATTTAAACACAAGATACATATTCTACATATTCTAACTTTTGAGAAAACCACCGAATTCCATCTTATGTTCAAAAATTTATCATTATCTGCCCTAATTGTCATATTACAAAAAAATAAGAGATTTGTTTATTTTCTATCTATAACTATACTTTATGTAGCGCAGTGATTATAGTTGTAAAAAAAGTACCAAACTTTTAAAAACGCTACATAGGAAGAAATTAAAAATAAAATTTGAATAAGTTGTTCCACAAGTTTCTTTCTTGTCGTAGTTCAACAAACTACAAGTTTTTTTTCCGACCATTTATTTGTTTGTATTTAGTATGTTTTAAGACCAAATAGTTGAGGTGACTAGTGAAACTTGTTAAATTAAATGAATAACGTAAATTCTTTATTTAAAAACTCCATTTTATTCATAAAAATCGCAAGAAAAACTTGCAATTAAACGGTCAGAATCATCTCAGTCTAATGACGTTACATTTTTGTAGATGAATGGGAAGAAAAAGAAAACTTTTTCTAATGCTGGGAATGGTAAATATTGTGGTTAAATGTACAGTAGCCCCATGCCTTCTTTGGTGCTGACTGACAGCTCACAGCTGACTTCTGACAGTCAACATTTAGGTATATACCTAAATTTTGACCGCCAGAAGTGACAGCTGCTAAACAAATGTTTTTACAGAGCATTTGGCCCGGCGTAGGGATACATAATTTGGTCTGGTAACGTTTCAAAGCTGTCAGTCAGCACCAAAGAAGCCATGCGGCTACTGTAGGTGAAGGATAACGTAGCTTATTTTGCTTTTATTATTTATTCCTTGGTGGTGAGAGGTTGTGGACACAGGTAAGGTGTAGGATCTTTTTCATTTAGGCGAAAGAATTTAAAAAATATGAAGACTTTTCAATTCATTTGGAAAATGTATGCAAGTTTAAATAATTTGAAACAGTAAATATAGTATCACAGATATTCTGTGGTGAAAATTTCTGTCCAATATATATATATATATATATATATATATTTGGCAGAGAAATGGATGCTTAAAACACTGTGCTACTCATGGTCTTTAATTAAGAGCCACAATGAAAATAAAGAAAAGGTTATTTTGTAACTGTGATGATTTTTAAAATCTAGGAAACCTTAAAAGAATGTGATATATTATATTAACAAGTGGTGAGAAAAATATCTTTACCATTATGTATTGACTTGGCCCCACCAACAAGAAAGATCAAGCCCCGCCACTGGTGTCACTTTTGGGGATTGAACTCTCAATTTCTAAGAAAGCACTAGTCATACATACCATCTGTGAGACCAACTCTACCTCCATATATTCAGTTAATTTATTAATTATATTAAGTTTAATTTATTTGAGAAGGACTTTTTAGAAAATACTTACACTTTTTTTTCAGTCAGAATTGATGACATTTTACATTAGTGTAATTTTATAGGTAATGATACTACATATCAAAAATGACATCTTCATTTAGCATGACCTAATGTATAAATACCTGAAATTCCAAATATTAACTTTTCTAGCTACCATGAGAACTATGAAAGTTATATTCTATATTTCTATTTGATATGTTTCAAAGTAATTTTAAGCCATGTTCACTTTCCAACGCAGGAAATACAAACTCATCATGTTCCTATAAGAAGTTTGATAGTTTACCAATAAAATTAAAACTAAATATAAATAAAATGAAAAAAAACAATATTTGTTTAGACAAAGGTTATGAGAGATAAACAATGTTACGAGTCTAAACATAAAAAATTATATATAAAAAAGAAACTTCAACTAAAGTCAGCCGAGCCACCGTAAACAGTAAATTAAATGCAACTTATACGCGTGGCATCATTGACGTCAAAGAGTGGCCTCATCACATTATCGTCCAGCCTCTTCGAATGGAGGGCGTGGCAAGATGAACTCCACAAAGGTTACAAAAGACATTCATTCCACTAATGCAGGTGGGAAAGGGTTGATGTTTAAGGGTTATAGAGGTATGGAAAAGGGGTCGAGGTTGAGGTGAGAAGATCTCTAAATCCAACCCGATTCTGGATTACTCAGGCCATTCACATAGACACTTACCTGATTGATGGCAACATTATTCGCACTTCAAACTATTAAGGCTAGTAGACTCTGTGTGTCCCAGTTGGTGAGGGCTTTCTTGTAGCTAGTCAAGAGTTGTGGAGTAATTTACAGATCTGAGACTTGATGTTGTGGGAAGGGGTGTGGTGAATGAGGGAACCTTTACTACAAGGTTAGAACGATCTTGGTGGTCAGATGGGTGACATTATTCTCTTTTTCTCTTCGTAATCTTATTCGTAATCTTTATTTGGCCTTACTTTGTTTTCACGTTTTGTGGCCTCGTTTTTTTAATGCGCGTTTGTAGTAACATTTTATACTAACTAACCCCAAAATCACAAGACGGGAAAATTGAATTTAAAGGAAATGCACCAGCACTAGTTTGTCATTCTTGTAATGGATTTGATTTGTCTAGAGATTTTACATCCATTACTGCTTCCAGCCTATGGTTCTGGTCAATTTTTTATTCAAGCCATATATTTTTCCATTACTACCGGCATGCTAGGCCTATCCTAGCTTCATATATCTAACTTAAGAAGAGGACAGGCAGAACATCCAGTACGTTAATGTATCATTGCGAGAGGGTAAACCCACATTTCAGCAATGATAAATTTTCTGTCATGATGTAAATCGAAACCGGGACCTTTAGCTCTGCAGGTAGACACGTTACTGACTGAGCTAAGGTGTCAGATTGTTTTGAGATTGTGAGGTTGAAAGTTTAATCCCGGTCGAATGCACTGGTAATCTTTTCTTTCTGCATATTTTATGGCTTTGGATGTTTCACTCATACTTATGCTAAGGTGAATACGCTTCTTATAAAATACCCGTTATATCTCTATTTATTATTTTAAGCCCAATTATAACCAAAATATAAAAACCCACATCGTTGGATACGTGATCAAAATATCCAGATAGTTTAGTCTGGTTTGATGGTGATAATAAGTTTTCATTTTCAGAACACTCAAAAGGGTTGATACGCAGATTTTAACACCTAGAATAGTTGATACAAAGATTTGAACACTGATCAAAGTTGATACGCAGATTTGAAGACTGAGCATAGTTGATACGCTGATTTTAACACACAGAATAGTTTATAAGCAGATTTAAACATCTTGAACAGTAGATACGCAGATATGAACACCTTTAATGGGTGTTACGTATACTTTTAACATATAAATACTGGTACGTAGGCCTGTAATACCTCAGGAAGTTGATAAATCTCCTCAACGAATGGTGCGGACAACGTTCAACTAATATTTTGTGTATAAATGGCTGGTCATTTTATGCTATCGAGTATTTACAAATGATACGTTTGGAATTAAAAGAGGAATAAACGCTGGTTATATAATTATGTCTTAAGGAACCTCTTTCTCATACCCGATGTTCAAATATAAGTAAGAAGTATACGCTGTAATTCAAAACAAATAATTTAGCTTCAAATTCCAACAGCACACTTATTAAAAATAAGTTTTATTACTTTTAAACGAGGAAACGAAATATATGTGACACATTTATTCAGCAATGCCACTTTACTTTGTAACGAATATTGGTACAGATTAATACTTTAAATGGTGGTTTTGGGAGAATAAAGAAAAATATATCCTGTAGAAATTAAATTAACACACATCAATTGGTAACTTTCAATTGAAACTTTTGCCTAATGTTTTAACATAAAAAACTGTTCTCAAATTACTTTTAGATTTTTAAATATAGTGCATCTAAATAATATATATACACACAATTCTATCCATACAGCACGAAAAATGTTTTACCTAGAGGCATTTTAATTTTTGTTCTATTAAAAACAACTCCTAAATATCTCGGCAAGTATGTTTTATATGCGATATTTTTTTTTATGAAAGTTCAAGGGGAAAATAAATTCAATCACAACAAAAATGGAATGTTATATTTTGTCCCCAGTCCCCATCATATGAATCACATATTTTTTTTTTCTTTACCCCCGGGTTAATTATTCACCACTGAGTAACCAATAGTCCAAATAACTCTTACCGTAGGTGCTAGCCCACCCCCCTATATCCTATTTCACCCCCCACCCCTTCCCCTTTGTATCCCTTCACCAATTTAACACTATGGAGTGTTGTAACGGGAAAACAACAATAAATCGGTCAGATAAAATTAATCCACACACTTTTTCAAAATGATGCGGTAGAGGGAGTTGCGAATGGGAGGTTGTTAAAAATTTTCACATTGTTTATCGACCAGGCGGACCGGACAAAATCAAAATAGATTACGCTTTTTTGGCTTGCGTAAAATTAGAGGCTATATGTGTTAGAAGGGGGTAAAAGTGGGAGAAGGTAAAGGTTTGTTGAAAGGGTGGAGGGGGTGTGGGGGTACATATCAACTTTCGGACTGTGCGCATGCGCTAGTCGCATGTTTGACGGAACGTAAAGAGCGGTCATTGTGTGGCAACAAACAGGTGTTATTGATAACACACGGCCTCGTACCCACCTCACCGTGAATGTATAATGGATTGCCAAACAGAATATTGAGCTTCATCACCAATTTTCACATTATATACATAATACATATACAAACATCCATATATATATATATATATANCATTCATTTGGTTCCGTATTCGAATATGTCCGGAATTATATATATATATAATTCCGGACATATTCGAATACGGAACCAAATGAATGACCGCGTTCAGAGTGACAAGGATTGCCTGTTAAAATTGCAGAAGGGGTCATAGCCAAATATTTTAAAGGGGTTATGGTGCAGGGTGTTGGGGGGGAGGAAGACTTGGTGTTCTATATTTTCATACCAAACATACATGGGATGTAGGTAGGATGGTTTGTTTTTTTACGTGTAGTATACATGGTTATTTGTACATGCATCTATAGAATAGGACCTTGTATTTACTGCCAAGCACAATAATATAGTTCGGAAAATAAAACACACATTAATAAAGCCCCGGAATAAATATATATATAAAAAAAAAATTGCATATCGTATTTACTTTGGCGGTATATTCTAGCATGTGGCCTACGCTGAATTAGCTTTTACCTTTATTTTACTTATTTTCACACATTTATAAAACTGTAAATACAGTGGACAAAAATATCAAATTAGTACTTAATTTACAGTATATTTGGAAATATGGTTCACTGAGATTAAACTATTTGCTTTAGTTTTTTGTTTGAGGTGTAGAAATAAAGTAATTCAAGTTATATTATCAAATGTTGGATGTGTTGGGATTATATTGTAGATAGGAATTTTTAATGTTGTGCCAGTATGTTATACTTTATTTACATAATAGTTAAGCTTTTAAAATAAACACTTTGATTTCCTATCAACCAGAATCCATTGAAACGTTAGAATGAAAACAGGGTAATTGTGTTGACTATGATTAGCCTACTTATAAAACAAATGATCATAAAGTAAAATAATGAATGAATTAATGGTTAAGGTTTCTAGTACAAGTACTGGAACAACTATAATACCAAAAATGTGTTTATTGTTTGGATAAATTATATATAGTAAATATTTATCATATCTTCTCAATAAGAGAAATAATTAATAAACTAAAACAATTGCTCTAAATATTCAAAAAATATTTTTTAATTAAAGCAGTTATTTTCAGTTTTACTTTTCTCGAGGAGTTCAGATCTAATTAGAAGGTTTGCGTTCTTTAATAACTATATAGCCAGACTTTTGGTTTGAGTGTTTTTAGGATTATAAATTGGAAACTAAGGATTTATTAGGGATTAGCTATTACTTATTAGATATATCATTGGTGGCACTATTTTATTTACTACTTTAAAATATATTTGTATTTTCACTTGACACCTTGTTGAAAGAAGTATAGTGACCGTAGAAAAAAACTCAATATTTTGATGAATGTACACTTTTCATGACCTCCTGAAACCAAAAACGCATTTTTCGCGATGCTATATTGTCTGTATGTATCTTGACAGAAATGCAACTATTAATTTAGCGATTGTTATAAAACTCGGTATCTAAAGTTTTAATTTGATAAAGCTAGGTAACAAGGTTTTCTATTATAAAAATTAAACAATTACTGACCTTAACTGCGTCTACCACCGCCCTTATTAAGACAACTCGCAACAGAGTAAACATAACTATACCAGGGGAACAGCTTTAAAAGGATCACACAAATGCTGAGGCTCATTTCACACAGGAATTGCTTTGATGCTCCCCCTCACCTTCCATTGTTCAAATCTAGGTCAGAATAGAAGCCTGATGTGGACTTGGTTTAGCCAGTCTTGTGTCTAATTAAAGCGCAGTCCTGCCCTAGCGACTGTTCTTTGTACACTGACGTGTGATGTTCGGATATTATCCTCTTTGAAACCCTAGTACCGAGTCCTGCCAACGGTGTGCCCTGTGGCCAAAGCACGGAGAAATGCGCATCGCTGTTCAATAAGATCACGAACTAAGTTGGTGGGGGTGGCATTCGTGAGTCGTCCCCATTTATTACCTACTAGTATATTAAATACATCTGACAAAGAAAAAATAAGGGTTTAGCCAAATTACTAGTGCTTTGAACCAAATGTTTCCAATGTTAAATAAATGAAGAGAGAACTAAAATTTCAACCTTTAATCTCAAAAGTCTAGACTGCCGATTTTGGTGAAATTAAAGGTTCGAATTTTGGTCAGGTGTATTGAGTTTTTTTCCAAAATTGTTTTCCACTCTCCCTTCACGCAAATGTGAGTACAATTCCTCTTAATATGACTGTTCCCGTCCCTATAACCACTGGCGTATTTAGTACATAAGTTTATAAACTGAATGGGAAGCAAGACACGCAGCTAAGAAAATAGGGACCTAAATACCAATTAGGAATATATATGATACTAATTCTCTTATCTTAAAACCATTAAACCATTTGCTGTATCCCTGGCGAGTACCCCAAAACCAGTGTGCCGCAAATTAAAAAAAAAAAGGCTTATAACGATTACCATGAACTTAAGAAGTTGGCTGAACATTGTTCTAGAAGAAAGATAAGCCATTTGATACATTTTGCATTATTTTGAAAGGAAAGTTGTGTATATAAATTGTTATTAAATCTCGTTCTCACGCTCCACCCCAACCTCTGTGATAGTACTTACTTAGGAAAGTCAAACTAGACCTCTCATTTTGAATAAGTTTTATGATACCTACTTTTAAAACATGGCAGCTTGAGACAGTTGGTGAAACCACTGTAAAATTATTTTTAATACACACACATTGAAAAATAAGCATTTTCTGCTCAATATTATTTTTTAAATCTGTACACCCCCCTTTTTTATGACCCTTACGAACAGTGATATCAAAAAGGTATTCAACGGCTATTTTGCTACCGTACTATTAAACTATTTCCTGTCATTAAGTGTCAAATGTGCTAATTAGAACCAAGTCAAATACAGTATTTTGTGTAGGGCTGGTCTAACTTTTCCTACACTACTGAGTCAGTGATACCTTAATAATCTTGTGACCCACTTTGGTGGACACTTGGTTTAAGGCATCATTATCTCAATAGACTAGGCTGCCAATAATGAGGATAACAAGTTTCTGATCTAGTTTAGATATACGGAGAAGGAATTTTCCTAAATGGTTTACCACCCTGCCCCCACAAAATTACGAGCACACTTCCTCTAGATTATAACCTTTCTCATTCTTAAAACCATTAACGTAATTAGTACATAAGCGTAAAACCCGGATGGGTAGTAGGACGCAGTGATAAAATAAGTATTACTATGTTAAATCGTGACCATATTAAACTTATAAAACTAGATTAATTTTATGACCCTATTATATTAATTTTACATTTTAATAAACTTGTTAAATTACATTAGATTTGTCATTCCCTACATAATTTGTTACACCATACTAGGCCTATTTATTATAATATAGTAAAGTGGTCAAACTATAATCAACTTATCACACTATACTCAACTTCCCAAGCTAAACTCAACCTATCATACTAATCAACTGAAAAAACTACTCAAATTATCGCACTTCTCAACTTGTTAAACTAGCTATAAATTGTACAACTTGTGCCAATTATTACTTATTTCTTTCTTTTAAACCTGCCTCCAATCGTTACATTAAAATATATCGTGTATCAGTACATAAATAAAATTTATAAAGAGCTTAAGGCAGAAAGTGTCACTTTTATCGAGGCAATTTAATGTCCTCTCGAGATGATAAACATCTGAAGCCGTAGTAGACTCCTAATTATTTCTAGGGCAACCACTCATTCATTATGAGATATTTCGACATTCATCCCCCGGGTATGTACGAAAGAAGGGTAAAAAAATTGAGGGATTAAAAGAGGGGGAGAGTGGGAGATTCTAAGCCAGGGTAGAACCACAAACGGATTGACGAATGACCGTCAGCGTTATTTACATGTAGTATTTTGACAGATAACAGACCGCTGTGACACTAGGAATGGGTGCATATATTTTATTTTTTGTCAAATCGGCTTTAAAAAATACCCCGTACGTCATTCGTTGACAATCCCTCTTCCAAGCTATCACGAGCGAGAGAGTTTGGCTGTTTTCCAAAAGAAAAAAAAAATCATTTTTAAAGGGAAGCCATGAATAAAGTTGGAAACTATAACTAAAAAGGCAGTATTATCTATGTTGTTTTATTTTATAATTGCATCTCACTACATGTCAGGGTTATAAACACCAAACTAATTATGCTGATATGTTCGGGGTGAGGAAGGTAGAATTTAAAGGAAGTGTACCCACAATGTGCATGGAGCTAAAGTAGAAAACTATTCAGGAGATAACACCCTAATTTCACCCAACTGTAGTTCAAACCCCCATATTTCCATCATTTGTAGTTTAGTCTATTGTGGTAGACACACCATAGGTACTTTTTTCAACACCGAGGTGGGTATAGTTTTTTATTTAAAAAGTTTGAGAAAAAATAGTGTGTCCTTTGTGTATGTGAACTGTACCATTCTATCCGGTCTGCCCATCCGCCAATTTATTCAGATGGGGTAGATATTAGGAGGAAAAATTTTAAGATATTGTAACCACATTAGACATGGAAGGGTGGTGGGAAAACATTAGAAACGCAAAATATAAAAAAATCACCTCCAAAACATTTTGACTGGATTCAAATCTTTCAAATACTCGCAAACTAAAAAAAAAAAAGTTGCTCCCTCAACTCACATTCACACCGATACGGACTTTAATCACCAGATATGTTTTCACCTGAGATCGCATGTTTGGCCAAGTTGTCTCCAATGGACTTTCAAATTTTATTAATTTGAGCTTGGGTGCATAGAATTTACCTTTCAAATATTTATCCTTTGTTTTAGTTACTTTAAATAACGCTTTATAGCCAATGGTGGTACTAAAACATAAAGCTTCAAATAAACATGGCTTGGAACACATCAATCACCTTCATATTTCTAAAATAATGCTTTAAATGACGTATAATTAAACGTCTATAAATAATATAAATATTTATACATTTGTTTATATAATATAAATAGGTTACTATTACATGTATATAGACTCGAGCATACTGCTAAATCAAATATTTTTGACTGGGTCTATGATTATATTATATAATTATTCTAATACATTTTGTGCTAACTTAGGCTATACATACGTAATTAACGTGTATATTTTAAACACAGATTGTATTAGCCCACGTATTGCGAGCTAACTTAAAAACTTACTCCAAACTAGAACCTGTTTGTATGGCAGCAAGATATCCTCATATAGGAGCTGTCATTATATTCACAAACACTTCCAGGATTCAAACCAAGAATCCCAAGAGTTGTGCTGGATTGTGAAGGAATATATTTAAAGTTTTTTTTAAATACAAAAATATGTTTTATATTATACAGGATAAGAACTCTCTGTAAAAACTTTAATAAGAGCTAGGAAACCCTAAACAAACCTTTTTAGTTAATGAATGTACGTCTGCAAACGTCCCCTCAGGTGCTAGAGGGTGCTGTTTGTACATAATTATGAAAGGTGGTATTCAGTGCGAACAGCACTGTTTGCGTGAACAGCATTGTGTGCCTGACAGTGTCGACATATTGATTGTCATACAGGGTGACCTGGTGGTCTAGGGGTAAGGTGTTGGACTTCTGTGCCAGGGTCCGGGGGTCAATCCTCTGTCCCGGTACAGATTTATCTGATTGCCAAACCCTTCCTTCCCCTCGGTTTATTTTAGTGTTTCATATCTCCCATTAAAAGTTGTATAAGGTATTTCAAATCACATTATATTTATTGAAATGGTGAACTGATCACAACTAATTATTTAATTCGACTAATTCCCATATCCCTGTATCGAAGCGATAAGGGATGCTGACTAAAATCCCATTTTCTTTTGCTCATACGTATTGCCATGTGATCCCCAGTTGCCACTTTTGATATGTAGTATATTGTCAAAACATATAGATTAATAGCAATAAAATCACTGAATATTAATTTATTTTCCATATAACCCGAACTGGTAGTAAGACACGGTGCTAATAATAATAATAATAGTAATAATAATTAAAAATTTTAACAGCAAAAAATCAATATTTAAATTTTCTAGAAGACCTTTACAATGATAATCACTATATAACTCCATTGCACCCAAGTTCAATTCTACGTAAGGGTTAAAATACTCTAATGTGTTTGCATAGTTCTTTAAATTGACAGGACATTGCTTACCAGACTTCTGTGACAGAGGTTTCGTATCTACAGCAATATATTAGTTTAAGCTAGTTTGCACGTTGAATACTTGTATAACCCTACGTTTTAGAGGAGCATTTAAAACATCCACCTACTTCAGGATGACGTTTAATATTTTTGCCTAGCCCACTAAACTCTTCCGTTTGTTTTTCTTCTATGTAAACATATTGTACAATTTTATTATTTTTGGAGAACTAAATTGTTTTTCGATGTTTGTCCACGACATAACACGTGATGTGGGAGTGCAAATAACTTTATTTTCGTTCTCAATAATACCAAAGGAAGACCGTCCAGCACTGTTTATAACTAATTATAATAATAATAATAACTAATATTGAAATATGTTGAAACACTCACCTGTATTAGACACACTTATCATTCGAAGTAGTTTGTTGACAACTTATTCTAGTTTATTTTCGTTGTCGGCCATTACTACTCGTCTCAAGGCATCAGTTGGACTGGTAACAAGTGAAGAGTGAGTCTCGTTCAGAATTGAAATAAAAAATATAAGTGATATCAAAATATTATCTACTTCTTCTAGCACAAGATTTGATTTTAACAGATGGAAGTTTAGATTTTATTTCCTTCTTTAACAATATTCATATTAAATTCTAAATCTTCAACTTGTATTTTATATTTATCCCTAGTTCAAATCCAATCCTCTTACTTTAGTAATTATGTATAAATGTCCTCTTTGGACATGTAGGAAAGAACGTTTTTTTTAAAATTTGTTCTAGAAGAAGGTACTTGAACATTGTTGAGATAAAATGAGGGTCTACATTTTCAGCGTCTTTAAAATAAGGGACCAAATACGTCATTGAAATTTGTTTTAAAAGTGCAAACTGAATTAAAAAATTGGATATAAGTGCATCAGTTTAAAACTGAGAGTCTAGTAAAGAACTATAAAAAATTATATATAGTCTTTCATCTGTGGTTCAGTATATATTTCACACTTTCATAAAATACTAACTAAATAATTTTATCAATTTCGTAACGTCAATTAATAACTTATTTTATGTTAAAATATTAATACCACTATTGTTATTATTTGTTTGCCAAAAATACCAAAATTCGTTTTTTACTCAAAATCCAATTATTAGTAAATGTGTATGGATGCATTTTTTTTTTACTTTGGTATTATATTTTCAAATTTCCAAACTAAGCTATGTTATGATATTTAGTTATTATATATTATTTATTTTGTTCAAAAATAAAGTATTTTACATTTCATTTTATATTAATTTGTAAGATTTGATTTGTGTTTAAGAAAAGATATCCATTAGGTCCATAGGTAGAATTGAGATTTGGATTTTGAAACATTGACATAATAATAATAATAATCTACATACATTTTCAACGATAGTGTTTTTTCTTGTAGTTTACCTACTAAAGATAATTCAGTGATTCATTTTATTTTTAAGGCTCAAGTTTATATTCTCTATATTTTATCCAATTATTGTATGGATTTCGTTGGCACCATTGTTGTAGTTAACAACATTATTAACATCTTCCAGAAAGCACACCTAGTGGTTTCGAGTTCTAAATTCCTTAGTATCACGGTCAGAGTTAGCTGAAAAAAAGATTTTATTTATTTTTATTTCTCTGGGTGTAATCCCTAGGAGTGGCACCCACGCATTATAATTCAAACCAATTATATTATATATTTGATTCAATAAAGGTAGTTTTAAGAGTATTAGTCTTTTACCCTTTTATTTAAATTATTAGAATGTTTTTAACTACATTATTTTTCCTTTCTCCATTCCCGGCCAATGTGGGTACATTATATCAAATATGTATCCTCCTCATCTCTTCAACAATAGTGTAATTAATTCATAAATATACTTATAACCCTAACTCCTAGTGAGGTTTGGTGAAAGTTAAATAAAACTATTCACGCAAAAGTATTTTAATTATCGTTAAATGTTGAGCTACCCTTGAAACCTATCTACTCCGTTTGATCCTGGCTTCAACTGTACGGGCACACATCCCTTTTCCCCCTTTTGCCCCTCAGCACTTACAAAATAGAGAGCAAGTTTCCCTCCATACCATTCCTACATGTTGCGGTCTATACGCTGGCAGTTACGCCCTTTGGCAAAAGCGGATGACGAGTGACCACTGTGAACTCTCTTCACGGGGTGTCCCAGGTCCACTATACCCTTTTATAATTCACTGCTTACTTGAAGCATGCTGTGCACTGCACAGTTCGCTACGTTCCATTCCGACCACCTTTTTCAAATCCACACTTACATTCATTCCTTTTTGACGCTTTGTATTTTTATATTCAATTTTTAGCACCCTATCTTACTAACCGTTAGGGCTATACGCGTATGTACTAATCAGATAAGGAGTAAAAAAAATTGAGTTTAGATCAAAAGAGAGAAAGAGTATAGAACCATCTAGAAAAAACGACGCTCATCACACCCAAGCGGGGATCAAACTGCAATCTCTCCATCACTGGCAGTCTGGTTTATTGTGATTGTGATTCTTTGAACTATGTGACCGCGTATGTGGGTGTTTGTGTGTTGATTAAAACGTGAACGTATCAACTATGAACAGGTTTTTATCTAAATTCCAAGTGGTAAGGCTTATTGGAAATTCTTCAGAATTATCGTGTAAAGAGGAACGTTTAACTAGAGTGAAAACCATGTATGATAAATGACCTTTCATTACACCTTACTGGTATTAGATTCCCCGTGTACTCGTCAATAGCAACCGATGGCTTTTAGTGAGCCCAAGCCTTAGATCATTCAGCAACATGTTATTAAAAAATATTTAACATGGATTGATTACAACATAGTTTTAAAAATCAGTTTAAACCCTTTTTTTCGAACGAAAGAAAGTTTTATAAGTGCATTTAAAAGAAAGGAATCTAAGGCTAAGAGTTGATGGATTATATTAATATATTATATATACAGATACATAAAAGCCTGCTTAAGTATGAAATTAATTAAATGTAGGAGTGGATTAAATCCTTATAAAAAATAATGCGTTTATTTATTACATTACCAACCGCTTCAGTGACCGCATGAGCTAAGGCAGTATTCTTACAGTAAATTAGACCACCAATTACGAGGAGATCGAGGTTCGAATCTCGGTCGGGTGTACTGAGGGTGGTTTCCCTAAATGTTTTTACATTATCCATCGACGCAAACGCATGTATACTTCCTCTAAATATAGCTTAACAAACCTCTAAAACCACTATTGTAATTATTACATATTCGTATAACCAGAATGGGTAATAATACATGGTGTTAAAAAAATACCTTATCGTTGCATTATTTATTTTATACTAATAACTTAAAATGTATTCTAAATTCCAAGTAAAATATTAGGTTTGGTTGATGATGTATCAAGACTATTTTTTCATATTATGTTTTTAGAAATATAGATTATTTTTATTTCATGGTTCAATATTTTTTCTTTCGCAAAAACCAAATGTTAAGTTTGGTCTACAATTTATCACATAAATTAAACATCTAACTAGATATAAATGTTTTATTTTAATCTGTAACAAATTAAATGTACCTATTTGTCTTACTCAACAATTTAAATTTAAATGAGTTAATGAAGGGCAGTACATAAAATTACATTATTGAACATTGTTAGAGAATTAAAAAGTTAATTAATAAATTGAATTATAATTTATTTTTGACAGAGAATATTAATATACTGCTTTAACGTTTATCATTTGACATTTTATCTATCTGTGCAGAGGTTTGCATGATCAAAAAGGTAAATTATCAACTAATAATTCAACAATAAGTTATTGGAGATATTTCCACTTTAAATATAACCATAAATTTTAATACTCTAGTAAAGATAACAATATGAGACAAATCTTAAGATTATGATCTTAGAATTATTTTATTTGAATAGAGTTCGTGAGTTATACTAATCACAGAAGCTCCAATTTAATTCAATTCTCAATCAATTTCTAATAGATTATTTTACAATAATATACATTTCAAGAGATTGCCTCATTACTGCTTAGGAACGCAACCTAAAGAGATTCTGATATTCCAATCATCATTTCCTCGAGCTTAACCAATCTTCTCCTACATTTCCACGACGCTGTAATAATATTCTCTAGACAATAGTATGCCATACTTTTCCAAATGATCATCTGTGCCATTAAGGCTATTATAATCCAACCATTCAGAGCTCACTTACTTATTATCCAGTTAAAAAAAAAGTTTTGATAGTTGGTGAAAGACTTTAATTTAAATGAGTATTCGTGATTTATTATTTTTTAGCTCATATTAATTTTTGTACAAATTGAAATAATTCGTTGCTACGAGAAATAAACTCAAGTAAATTAATATGATAATTACTGAAAAATATTTGTGTATGTGACTGCTCCAGTGTGTAGAATTATTCTTAAAAATCCGCTTTTGTATTTGAACGCTCTAATAATGCACTCTCTCAATAAACTGGACTGCCAATGTCAGGGATATTGGAAATCTAATTCCCGACTTGGGTTTCACTTAAGTGGTTTTTCGCTCACCCTTCACGCAAATGTTTGCGCACTTTCTCTAAATTCCATACCTATCATCTCTGACACAGTAGCATGTTTATTAGGCTATGTGACCTGGTGATCTAGAGGTAGGATGCCAGACTTGTGTGCTGCGGTGTCCGGGGTTCAATCCTCGGTACCGGCACATATTTATCTGATTACCAAACACCTTATTTCATCTCTGACAATACATCTTGTGAATGTGGGGAATTCCAGGCATCCACCGTGGTTCGGATTCCACGTTAAACTGTAGGTCCTCCATTTCATCTCACAACCACCCTACCATATTAGCGTAAGTGCATATAACCCGAGCGGGTAGTAAGACGTGGTGTTAATATTAATAATAATAATTTGGTATACCACATTTGTAAATAACTCTTAACGGCTAGGGAGACGTGGCGAGGAAAAAAAATTAGGCCTAACTCCTAATCAATAAATTTTATAAAAAATATAAGGTAGAATGGTCTTAACGCAAAAATCGTTATATATAAAACCAATATAAAGCTCTGTGATTAAATTAGATCAATATTTAGCTTACTAAACTGGTAGGTTCCATAGCACACGAGCAGCCAATGAAAAGCCTTCAAGAACTCTTTCCAACACGTCTCTGTGGTTGCATTTTCTAACGCGCTACTCTCAAAGTAGACGGGAATATCAATCACAGGGATAACGAAGTTCAAATCTCAGTCGGGTGTAATGGGGGTGGGTTTTCAATATCCTTCCACGCAAATGCGGGTACATTTCCTCTAAATACAAACTTGTAAACCCCTAAAAGATTAGCGTAATTAGTACATAAGCGTATATCCTGGACGGGTAGTAAGACGCGTTGCTAAAAAAAGATAGGTTTATATTTACTCTAGCTTATCACGTCGTACTATTCTTCTGTGCTATCTGTATGTTTACACTAATGGGGTGAGGGGAAATTAAAACGGTACCACTTATAGGAAATGTGCCCGCACTTGCATCGAGAGGGAACGGACATAATTTAGAGAGAAAAAAAAAACCTCAGCCCACTCAGTCAATATTGGAACCCCCTGAACTCCCAGTCGCCGGAAAATAACCCGTTTGGATTATACGCTTAAGTACTAATTACACTAATGGTTTAGGAATTGGGAAGGTTGAATATAGAAGAAGAATGGAAAACCATTTTGGAAAACCACTCCTATTTCACTCGAGTGAGATTCGAACATTGATCTTCCCGTTCTCTGAAGACTAGCTCAACACGAAACTAGCATGTTTGCTAACTAGGCCACCAATGCGGGTAAATTCTTGAAATTAAATAGAAAATAAATCAAAATAAGTTTCATGGGGTCAACCACTCCTTTCCCCTTTTTTCCATATACGGTAAAAAAAAATTTCAACCCATGTAAATTTCCCCTCCAAAAAAACGAAAGTTCGTCTCTGCTCTCGTCAAATGGGGTTTCCTGGTTTATCCTCAGCGGATATTGCGGACAAGCCGGACACAACCGCAGGAATCCTCTCCGTCGACTCACACGCTCGCTCGTTGGCCCCCGTCGACTACAGGAGAACCAACTTTTCGACACGTTTGTTCCCTACCCAAGAGGCATCATCGTCCCTTCCCCCCAACAACCACCCTCCTTACCAGACATTCCCTACAATCCATCACTGGCATGTCTGCCCAGCGAGTGGTTTAAAGGGTGTGTCAATGGGGTGGGGGAAGGGTTCCTTCCCTCTCCACACACACACACACACACACACACACACACATACACACACACAACACACACTTCTCTTCTATCATAACCCCCCCCTCCCCTCCTCTAAGAGACGCTTGTGTCCACTGCTGACGCTCCCAGGGTGTCAGATATCACACATGTGCTATATGTGGTTTGTACATTATAATACGTGGACACTTCCAAACAATTTTTTTAAATTCATACTAAAAATGTAAAAACTGTATTATTTTCTGAGGTAGAGTAAGATATTTTTACTATATAATTTTATTTGATATATTATTATTATTACTAACAAAATATAAATAAATTAAGGTTATAAAAATATAAATTAAAGATAAATAATATTGATACATACATAATTATTAGTTTTTATTTTTTTAACTCGTAAAGTAGACTCTTTAAAAAGTATTATAGTGAAAAAAATATAGCTTCGAATTTGAAAAAAAAAAATCTTAAAAACGCCGTCTATGTGTTTACACTCTACACTACTATATATTATTATTATTAGCACCGCGTCTTACTACCCGTTCGGGCTATACGCACTTACGCTAATGTGTAATGGTAGGGTGATTGTGAGATGAAGTGGAGGGCCTACAGTTTAACGTGGAATCCGAACCACGTTGGAGGCTTAGCATTCCCCACCTTCACTACTATATACTTTAAATGTTTAATCATTTATACATAATGTCAAATCATGATATTTTAAATATTTTATTGATAAATGTCTTATACATAAGATTAATAATGATAATCAGCTTAGGGTGATTCCTAACTATCTAATAGTGCACATTTTCGTTGGTATTCATCAAACATTGAAACGTCACAAGGGGTATACAAACAAGATGGACCAAATATAGAAGGCATACTGATAACAAACAATACGAAATTAAATATTTGAAAAATTCTAAACTTTCTCGATGCTTAGGGTGAAACTTCTTAGCGTATTTCATAAATTTAGAATATTTTGTAAAATATATTATAAATACAACAAATTTGTAAACATGACGTTCATTTTAATAAAATGAAGAAATTGTCTGTGATGGACATTGCGTGACATCTATCCCATAAGGGGTTTTGATTTGATTTTAAAATTAGTAGCCTCTGTCCATGAATTTGTGCACACAGAAGCTGTAATTTGAAAATTTTGACTGTTTTTAAATTAATTGAGGTGAGGGTTGGATTAAAAAAGGCCACAAGCAACGCATCATTTAAAGGCATTACCTTTAAAGCTACCTTCCACGTAAATCAATAAACCAAAAACATATTTTATTCCATGCAGCGAGGTGTACCAACTATTATGAATAATTTAAAAAGAAAATATTTTCAATATAAGATTTCTAAAACACTCGTAAATTCTGTTCCTTTTACTAGAAACAAATGATCACTTCGTCCTTAGTAACAAGGATAGGTTATTTGTAAGTAACAATATTCTTTTAGAGCCGGCGGTGGCATGTATCGATGTTACTGCCAATTTGTGATAAACTCTATTAACTTCTAATATTTCATTTAGTAAGGACTTCATTACAGGTTCTCTATTTTAAATTTTCTTTTTTGTTTTGTTATTAAAGATTACATATAAGCTATTCTCAAAATACATTTATAATAAAAAGTTTTGGTGTTGGTTTTGGTTCTTCATGAATAAGATGCATACATTTTTGATTCTTTGTGTAAAACAAAATTTCCTTATTTTAATTGCTTTTGAACCACATATGTGTAAGGTCTACGACATATACATTCTTATCTTATTTGACATCAACTATTTACTAGCTTCCTAAATAATTTTACTATATGGTGAATGTGTTATTTAAAAAATAACCGTCACTTTCTAACAAAGTCAATTAAAAAATAATTTATTTTAAAATAAATTGCCTCGGAGCTTGACTTAATCCCTAAATGTCCAATGAAACATGATAGGCCGTGTAGCGGTGGGGCAGTGGAGGGGATTTAGAAATACATTTTGGAAATATAATTACCATCATGCAAACTTTCAAATAGTTCATAGGGAAGTTCTAAATACCCCAACTCACTTCCACCCTAACTAAAAAAAAAATCAATCTTGAAAAGTATACTTTTAAACTTTTTTTTATAATTTGTAAATGTAAATATAAGAAGATTTCCTTTAAAATACTAAGGCCACTTCTTAAATATATCTTATTAATTTAAAATAGACAGTCCCTTATTGTACATACAACTACTACATACATAAAAAGAAACATAATCACTACAAACACTTACACTTCTCTTTAATTTAAGAATTACTGTCAATCTTTATACCCTAGTACACACCCACTCCAAAATAAGAAATCCACCCCATAATACCTCGTTTTAATTTTTATGACACAAATGTACATCTTACCACCACTCTTAACCCCTTCCACCCAAATAATTTAAGCACCACATAATACAAGCTATTAAATTTTGAGACAAGCTGTACACTCTACTACCCCATTCATCTTACGAAAAAAAAAAATATCCATGGTACTGATTCCACCAACCAAATAGTTCTAAATGTTACCCTTATCTTTAATTACGACCGTCACTGAATACAATCCAAAATAACTTCATTAAGTGCTGCCAACCATGTAGAGGAAAGCATCCACACTAATTGTCAACATAATGAGCCGAAAAACATCACCATCACCTATCTATCTATTTATACGAGAGTTTCTAGCTCACAAATACACACAAACAAACTAAGCCATTCTACGCCAGGCATGTGAACAGTCCGCTACAAAATATAGTTTCTCTCTATATATAGACATCCACCGTTCCCCTTGTTGACACAAACTAATGGAGGCACACTCATCCTCCCCCCTTTCAACCCTTATCCCCTCATCACCCCATACTCTTTAACATACCCACCAATTCTGTTGGTCGATTTGCAAATTGTTTGCGATTACAAAAACGATACCTCGGCGAGGAAAATAGTCAGTTGGGGAGGGAGTTGGGGGGTGGGTGGGGGGGCTTATATTGGCTCGTGACGATACCATTCGTTGAAAAGACCGGGGCTAGGGCATGTTAATTACAATCCACTGCTAACACCTGGGGGCACCCCGTTAGAGGCTAAAATTTGTACCCTTTTGTTGTTTATTTAATTGAGTCAACATTTTGCTTTAGTTTATTACTGGCCTTCACTAAACATATGTGTATTTTTTGTTTGTTTATTGTGGTTTAAAACACAATTCGATATGAGGTCAATATGTTATGTAGACTGTGTGTCATTGAGACTAGAAACATTTAGCGAAAGATTTATAAAATAAAATGTAAAATACTTCAGTAAAATTATCAGGTAGAATAATGTTAAATCATAGATGTTAAAAAATGTAATAAATATTATGAGATAATTTTAAGATAAAAGTGTGTTTGTCAATAAGTTATTAAATATTGAACTTTTATCCCACTTCTCTCTTTTATTTAAATCATTTCTCGCTTCAGTTACTGTATTTTTAACTGCACAAATTGGATTGAGAGCTATACATTTTATGTCATTAAATTATACACTAATTCTAACCTCATTTTTGCACTAGTGATAGGGGTACGTAAAGTTTATATTTACTTATACTTAAATTAATGTAAAAGAAATGGAAATGCTTTTGCGTGGAGTGAAAACAGAAATCTCTTTAGAAAATAAACCTTTTAGAACGCCCGATTGATTGTCCAGTCTAGATCAAGGTTTGCAGGCTCACGGTCCACAGGTCACATCTGGCCCACAAGACATTTATGACCAGCCCATTTGTCTGCGATACTTTTATATTACTATCCAGCATCTAGTCATATCCGCACATAGATATTAGTTGGCCAATTTTAGCTTTTACAACATTTTAAATAACAAAATCCACTTATAATAATTTAAAACTGTGCTATATTTAGAAAATTTCGCTTTATATACCTTATTGTGGAAATCTTATTTACCTTCTTTTATAAATACGGCTTCTAGTATTTTTCTAACATAAAAATCTGAGAAAAAACAGGTTATGTAATATTTTAAATATTCATTAATGATTCTAAATACCTAGTATAAAATAGGTAGTATCTACCTTCATAGGTGGGCACGCAGATTAAACGTCAGGCTTTTCTGATTATGCTTAATAGTTTTGGGGAGATCATGGCTTGAATTCCATCCTTATGTGCAAAGGGTGATTTTTCGTTGATAGTTTCCTATATCTCATGCATTTAAGTGCTACTACATTTCATTTAAATTATTTCTTGCTCATCACTTAGTTTTCTAGCGTGATTAAAATGTCCATAGCTCGGTACGAGAAGTGAGATGCGCTGCAAAAATAAAAGTGTAGAAAATATATCAAACATATTCATTCATATAGGCTGTGGTCTAAAATACCCCCCAGGTTTGTGAATTTGGCTCTTTGACTAATTTGAGTTTTAAACTCTTGCCTTAGGATCTGCGAGTGTGTACTTATATATTTAATTATTTCCCTCCACTTGTGCAATTAATGAGTGAAAGGGTCTCTCCCCCACACCGGTGGATACGTGGTCCAAGGCGCAGTTTTCCCGAAAGACTGGAATCTCAGTTGGGTACCCTTAGATAAATTTTTCTTAAGATACATTTCTCTATAGTTTTTTTTTCAACCTCTCAATGGTAATTCGCGTATATTTTATCCAAACAATCATTTAATAGATATTGGTTAGGTCATTATCAACTTTTGTGTTGAATAATTATTGAAAACATAATTTCCTCTCTACCTTATTTTGTTCTTTATCTTTGTCTCCTTGACACACACGCCGAGAATTAAACCGTTTAGTTAAGTAATGATTCAAAAAAATATAAGTTAAAAAAAAATAGAGAAGGGATTTGATATTAAACTCCCCAATTACGTCTCTGAAGTGTTATTAATTGCACAATTGATAGTTCTACATGTTTATTGATTTATTTAAAGAAGATAACTAAATTATATTTCTTATAAAATATTTACACTAAGAGATTCTCAATTTCATATATTATTTCAATAACTCACTGTAAAAAAGTATTGTCTGAGAACTTCGCTAACATTTACATTTTCGAGGAATTCTTCAAATTCAAGTATCGGCAAACGAGTGGGGGGGGAAAAAAGTATTTCTTTTAGAAAAAGATTTAAACATATATTTTCTAAAAAAAGGAAATATATATAAAAATACGCCATTCTTCAACTTGTTCTATTTTTAATATTTCCATATTTCTTTCTTAAACGTTTTTCTATGTTATAACTTCTCGCGCATATTAAGAAAAGCTATACTTTCTACCTTTCCTTCTTGTTCACCATCGTACGTCTTCTGTTCATATTTATATTCTTTCCGTTTTGCTCTGCCACCATCCATCCTATCTTAGACCGAGTTGAAAAAAGAGCACAAGTCTTCCATTTATTATAATTGAATCATTGCGTGCAGTAAGATACTAAGTCAATTCCTGTACATTTTTAGGAAAGAGAAATATGCAATATTTTTGCTTCATTGTAAGAAATACTTTTTTTGCTTCAGATTTTGGATTTAAATATTTTGGAAATAGTTTATTTACTATTTCTTTGTATAAACAATGTAGCATTCTTATTGATTTTCGACTAAGTTTCACTTTGCAGTCACATAAATAGTCTGTAATGATGCGTATACATCGGAAAAAGCTACCAAAATTTACATGTTGTTAATATGTTAAATAAATAAATATAAAATCATTACAGTAACATTAACTTTATTTTTTACTTTTAGTAGAGGTTATATTTTATGGGTGATTGGGAAATGAATTGAGTTAATCTTTAAATACATTTTTGTAAAATGTGTACATGACTCTGATGTTATCATAAAGGATAGCAAGACCTAATGTATCAATATCAAAAACCTAAAATATTGTAAAAATATAAAATTTTAGGTTAATTTCTTTCTGCACCGATGAATTCATGTGACTATTTTTTTTTACATATTTCGTGTAAGGCCCCACTTCAACCTAAATAACAATAATATACTTATGCATTGAAAGCTATCATTCGGTAGATATTACCGGTTTTGTAAATATATTTGACATTTAAAATATTTGTAATATTTAAATATTAGTATAAGGAAGAACTAAAATGATACATTTGATAAACCTGATATAATGTAAACACCTTTACGTCAAATAAAGCTCGAATGAATAAATTAATGAAGTGAAAAAATAGTTGTGTATTTTATATTAAAAGGTAAACATTATTTTTCCACTCATTTATTCAATCTAGATTATTTGACGTAAAGGTATTTACATGAAATCATGTTCTATAGAATGTAATCTATAAGTTCTTCACTATATCAATATTTACAAATTAACTCATTACTAAAAATTTGTATATTGAATATCATTAAAAATTTATTTAGTTTTGAAACCCATGACTCAAAACAAACACCTTAATAAAATAATAGCCCGCTTCTTTGGTCGAATGTTCTAAGGCATCACTCTTGTGTTGTACCGGACTGATGATGGGTCGGTGGTGGTGGGGGGGGGNGATATAAGGTTCCAATCTTGGTCGTGTTTACTGAAGGAGTTTTTTTGTTAAGTGTATTTCCTCTCTACCTCCATTTAAATTCGGATACACTTCCTCTAAGTTCAACCTTGCTCATCAATAACTTGTCGCCGGAGGTATTTCATGAGCTTAGGAAGATAAGATGCTAAACATAAAATGTAATAAGATTGGCACAAGTAAATACAGTATTATAAATTTCTTGATTTCAAATCATTTGTTCGATATGATATATTTAATTTTTTAAAGGTTAAATCTTAATTTACTCCACAACTAAAACTAGGTAACTGGATTTTAAGATATGCTAATCATGGTAGTGGGACTTGTTCTTCCAATCTATTGTCCCCATCTGTTAGCAATTGAGTGTAGCACGCATTTTATAATACATTAATTTATATAGAGAAACCATAGCGGAACTATAAAGGCCCGCTCCCACGGTACGTGTTCGGACGGATTCGGCTCGTAGGTCGCATTATCACACGTCGTGAGCCCGATAGATGTGAGTTGGCTTGGTACGGCTCGGGCGTCCCCGTGAACTGTCGGTAAATGCTTGAAACATCAAAGTACTGTGGTGACGAACCAGTGGAGGCTTGGGCACCGTGCCACATCCACAGACACGAGTAGAGCAAACCATGCATCGTGTGAATGGTTAGGATCGTAAATCTACAAACTACAGACTCGCGGATTTACAAACCACGAGCTGTTCGCGACTTTCCATACAACAGTTCGTGAGAACAAGGATTTAGATTTTTTTAAATATTATATTATCAATTAATTTAAATTATTAGAGAAATAACACAAGGATAAAGGAATCGGACCCAAGATTTTGATTTAAGCGGTTGGGCATTATTGTATTAGGAAAGAGGGTGGTCGAATTTACAAGAAGTGTACTCACATTTGAGTGGAGAATGAGAGGACGGGAGATCAGACAACCATATAGGAAGTAACACCTTCACTAAAGCTACCGGAATTGGAGCTCCAACCTCTCATTTAAAGGCATTCTAGTATCGAAAGAGATTATTTTGAAAGTTTTTGTAATGAGGTGGGGGAGGTCAATGCTTTAGATCTTGCCCATTCAACCTTATCCACACCTCTGCTTTCCTGGCGTATGGAGAAATTCATTTTTGAGGTGGGGACACCATTCACGCGAAATCCGCTGTCCCCGGACAATAGTATGATACGTGAGAATGATGATGATGATGATGATGATGGGAAGCAGAGGGTATCTAAAGGTAAACGTGGGTTCCGAACCACGGTGGGGGCCTGGCATTCCAAACATTTACTCAGTGTGAGGGCACACACTTTCCCAGAGGGGAAGGAAGGGTTTGGTAATCAGATAAATCTGTATCGGGACCGGGACCGGGATTATAACCCTGGGCCCCTAACACAGAACTCCGACACCTTACCCCTAGACCACCATGTCTATAATTTTTTTAATGTAACACTTGTGTATATATACACGTTTAAACGTTTATCTCACGAATATTATTTTAAATGATTTTTTTATGTATGTTGTATTTTGTGATGGCCTACTCCAACTTCATGCTCAGTAATTGAGAATCATGGTTAATTATAATTTATATTAATTATGACAATGCGGGACTGTTGAGCCATCGTTAGCGTGGCGTATTGTTTCATTGTCGAGTGTAATGACTACACGCTTTGAATTCCATTGTACGCTGATTAGCTAATATAACAAGTGATAATGACTCCACTTTTAGTTGTTTATTAAAGCCAATTAAGTTAAGGCATTAGTAAAACCACAAATGCAAATATTCAATATAATCGATCAGTTCAAATTACATATTATAGTTGCATTACAAATGACACTCCTATCAATGTCATGTATATAGCGTAGATTAATCATATATAATATATTTAGATGCTTAAATGGTATTCCATTAATTGAGTCGGTAGCTTACTGATGTATCAAAACTATCATACACTTCCAGGTGCTTAATTGGCTTGAAAGTGTATTAGTAGATTAAGTCATCAATAATTATAATTAGTCCTGATGTTTCGGGTTAAAGAGAACTTCACTTAATTCAATGACTAACAAGCCCGTGCGGCGTTGCCCGTGAACCACTGTGGTATAAGAATTATATAAGCCCCCCTCAAGGGGGTCCGATTGGCCACTATAATTTTATTATCAGTTTAAAATATAGAAAAATCTGGATTTGAGATTCATTCGGGCCCCCTTTCATCCACCTATGTTAAAATTTTAAGATTTTTGCGTGCCATAGATTTGGTTGGGAATCCCACACAAACAAACAATTATTTTTATTGTTATATATTCTAGTTTGATAGATAGTATTAATACAGTAATTGTATCGTGAATAATGGATGTCTCTTTGAATGGAAATTAGTTAGGGCGAATAGAAAAATGTTGGATTTTAAAGATTTTAATAAACAATTTTCTTTCACTTTATTTTAAAACTTATTTCATCAAATTTAAATTTAGTGGAAATTTCTAAATAAACATTTGATATACTTATGCCAACTAAACATTTTATCCACGATGACTAAAGTAACTACAAAGAGGTTAAATCCATCTTTAATCATTTAATATGGAGCACTGTACATTACATGGAAATTTACAATAACCGTTTATTTGACATTTTATACAATTTATATAATAATATTTATATTGAAGGAGTGTGTTTAGGACCATAGCATATTTTTTGTACGACCCAAACCGGGATAAACAAATGTGACTACACCTAATCGATAGGGATGAGCTGGGTATAGGGTGGATAAAATGTACAAGCAATTGCATGGAGGAAGAATAGAAAAGCATATATGAAATACATGGTCGGAACATCAGGTAAGATTTAAACCCTGACCTCCACCAAGACGATGAGAGAGCTTAACGCCTAACCCACGTGCCCACCAATGCGGATGCAGATGTAATTTAATTCTTGGAAATAAAAATTCAAGTTTATGCAATCAAAACTATAGTATACATTACAAAATTATCTAATTTTAATTGGTGTGAAACTAATGTTTGGGTCATTTCTTAAATAAAAAAAAACTACATCTTTTCTCAGTTGTTTAAAATAAAACCCTTTTGTAATGGAATTTTTATAATACATAAACAGTATTTCACTTTAAACAAATTATCTTAATGTGTCTCGGAGAGAAAGGAAAATGAAATTTAATTAAAATGAAATGTATAATACATTTTACTTTTTTTTTACTTTTGAGTACTCTCTTATTCTTTTCACTACTTGAATATTTTATATATTTTTTACACAATATTTAAATTAAATTAGGAATGAGTGAGGACTGTGTGATTTTATATTTTATTTTTTAAGTAGTTTTACATTATATTTCCACTTTTAAGAGTTTCCTAGCCATAAAACAACACTTCTAGAGCAAGAGTTAAAATATTTTTGGATATTATTAATATTTTTTAATGTTACGTTTTATATCATTAGTTATTTTTTATATTCATATATTTATTTTAAAATAATCCCAACGATGTATTTTTGTTAGCATTGACTATACATAAAAAAAAAGTTTAACTACTAGGATTAGTTTTTAGGTAGTTAGTATACTTGTGGAAAAGATGGAATCTTGGAATACTTTATCAGATTATTGAAATTAATAATTTAGTAGCTATTTATATATTTACTAAATATAATTTGTATTGTCTTGGAAATAATATTATTTTCCACCCAATAAATCACAAGAATCTTAACACGTATAATTAATTGTTATTAACTTTAAAGTATGGGGCAAAACAAAACATTCTAAAGCTTCTTATTTGAATTTTAGTTTAATTAGCTAAGCGAACTAACTGGGTTGGATCGGCATTTCACCAATGAAAGATTGAATTGGTTTTTAAAAATTGTGAAATAATATTATAATTCTACTTCTTTTGGAAGTTTTAAAGGCACTAGATGATTTTAATTATTAGCAAAAAATAATTGGGAGAAAGTGTTGGGGATCGGGTGGTAAGTATGTCACTGGTAAGTTTTGAAACCACCTAATCTTTTTAATACTTAAAATACTATTAATATCATATGCATATATACAAGTTATTTAACTCTTTGTATACCAGTACGTAATAAAAATGCTTCTCATCTTTTACTTTGTAAACGTGGGGGGGGGGGGGGGG
>CABFVX010000127.1:33499-54231 GCA_902151425.1 Timema shepardi
TTTTTTTTCCCTCCAAATGGTTTCTAGCTCTCTTTCCATACAACATAGATAAATTGAAGCTGAACGTGTATTTCAGGGTGTCTACCATCCGGGAAAATCAGGGAAAACGGGAATCAGCCGGGAGTTTGAAGTGATCGGGAAAAAACGGGAATAAGTCGGGAATTTGGTAAATCACAATAAAAATCCGGGAAAATGATATTTTACTCAAAATATGAAATACGATAATCATTAAATCAGTAAATTATGTCATTTTTGTTTGTTTGTAGCTGTGTAATATATTTTTAATTAATAGTAAACAATTTTAATAATTGAAAAATTATTCAAATCTTAAAATTTATTATTTTTCATAAAAAAGTTTAATAGAAAAATGAGGGTGGAGAAGGGGGGGGGGTGCGAGTTAGGAGGATGTGACACACCTTTTTATTCGGGAATTTTAGGAAATGATCAGGGGAAAGGTTGGGGATTTCATTGGTCAAGTTGAGTAGACACCATGTTATTTACTTCATACCAACCACAGTAATACAAATACTAGTATATCCTAGGACGGGCAGTGTGATGCGTTGAAAGGGGAAGGGGGAGAATCATTTATAATTCAGATTCATCCAAAATTGAACACGTCAGTGACCAAAAAATTAACACCTGCTTCAGTATTAGCGTGGTTTAAGGCATCAATATTGAAATAGACTCGACTGCCGATGACGGGGAATTTAGGTTTCAAAAACTGGTCGGGTTTACTAGAGTACATTATCTTACTGAATTTTTTTTTAAACGTTTTTCACGCAAATGTGATCACAATATCTCTGAATTCAATCTTACTCATCCCTAGCACATTACCGTAGTTAGTACATGTACGTGCTAGCTTAAAGGTAAGACTTGGTTCTAAGAAAACATAAGGCATGATATCGCGATTGATCGGGTATCGATGTTTACGAAATATTTATGACTTAGACGATTCCAAAGCTAATTTTGGTAAAATTTTCCTTGACCAGACAAAACATTATGGTTACGACCAATAAGCCGAGAATTTATGCGCCAATTTAAAAAAAGAGACATTTCTTATTTTAGATTTAAACGAGTATAGCTTCGTAGTCAATGGATTTTTAGTTTTTGTAAATTAAAATGGACAAAAACTACTAGCTATAAATCCATTAAAGTAAGTGGATAGTTAATACCGTTTAGCTATACGATCTAGGCTTATTTAATATTACATACGTACTTAATGTTTTCTTAAGATCTATTTATGGGGGAGATATATGGGCAGCTTAATATGTTGTGTATTAGTACTAGTCAAGATAAGCATCAATCTAACTAAAACAAAATTACATTTTCGATCGATTTACATTAAAAGTAACCGGGCTACATATATTCTCCTACCAGCTGTTATATACAGTCCACCCCAACCACCATTTTTTTAAAATAAGGTGATTGGCCCTTTTCATCTGGCGTGGAAATACAGAGCCATAAGAATAAACAGTTATCTTGTAGAATAGATCCATGTTCAATAAGTTATTCTATTTATATAAACACCTCCTGTGTAATTATAACATTGATAAAATATCTATAAAATTGTCATTTTTCAATAGAAGACTGCCAGCTTCGTAACCAAAAATAAGAAAATGTAACAATTAAAAAGTATCTACGCATTATCTTAGAAGGGGTGTTGAAAATATTAATATAAACATTTCACTCGTTCTCGAGAAAACTGATATTTCCTAATTTATGAAGTTTCCGCAAGACCTGTCCGGTAGCTAGCGTCATTTACGGTTTCCGTGATCCATATGTTCTTGTTGGCAAGGATTGATACTTTGGTCGGTTGTTCAGTCATGCTATGCTTTTCAACCTCCCACCTACCAACCCACAAAATATATTTTAGACTTGCACTCGACAGGGCTAAGGGCCTTATGAAGAACATCTCAAAATCGTTTTCGCGCTCCACCTTGGTCAGAACTACTTGGTCGTAAGCCCTCGATACCAAGACGTATGCAAGTCAATAGCAAAAACTCTCCTCTAGCCTACCTTTTATATTCTCTCTCTCTTCAACTTTTAATTTCACCGTCTCTCTTCCTTCCATTCACTTCCCTCATCTTTAATTTCCCCTTTTCCCGAATTTCACTCCAACCCTTTCCCCTCCCCGCTTGCCCCCCAATTTCACTTTCCCTACCTCAAATTACCCTTTCCCCTCACCCCCATTAGCCCTTCCTCGTTCTCCCATACCTACTGTTCCCCTTCACCACTTCACCCTCTTTACCTTAGATCTGTTGCCGAGACTTAGATGATCATTATGGTGAAGATATCCGTGACCTCTTGTCTCAAATCATCCGACGAGAGATTTCCGATGAGCTGTTATTTCTGACCACACTCCGTGACGCGTGAGGGAAGGAACGAGGCTAGTTGAGGAAAATTCCTCAAATGTCTTCAACTGCCCACAGTACCCTCGTTCATGCTGTTCAACTAATTGTCCTAATTGATGACAAGGAGAGGTCTAATTGTGGAACCTTCGGAGAGTGCCGAAAATAAATGTAAGGGAGTTAACAGACATTATTTATTTATGAGATATAATAGGTTTGAATTTAATTTTCTTAGAGCGTTGATAAGGTATGCATTTTTTTTCTCCCGTCTCTCAATTCGAGTCTGGTTTAGATATAAGCCTATGTTTTTTTAACACCCCATATTATTATTCGTTAGGGCTATACGTTTATGTACTAACTACGTTAATGGACTAATGATGAGCAAGCTTGAATATTTAAGGAAAGTGTACCCTCATTTGGGGCGTAAGAGTGTAAAACCATTTTGGGAGAAAACCAATCAGTTCACTTTACTGATCGCCCAATAATTGGTAAGAGTGACGCCTTTAACTATGCGGCCATGGAATCATCTAATATATATATATATCTATCTTATCTATATCTTATCTTATCTATATTAATTACGCTTATGTTTAAGGGACGTGAAAGATTAGATTTAGAGCATGTTTACCCATATTTGCGTGGAAGGAGAGTGGAAATACATGTAAGAAAAACCACCCTTATTACACGTGAAAGGTATTCAAACCTTGATATCCCAGTAACCAACAGTCTAGTTTATTTCAAGTGACACTTTAAACCAGAGGTAGGTTAAATTTCCCCCCCTCGGGCCACATGGACATTTGTAAGGTCTCTAGCGGACCAAAATTCGACAAATATCTAAATTAGTTAAATATTGAACTTGCTTCTCACACAAAAATACATTTATTAATTATATAGCTACCATAAACACAAGATTATACGTGTACACATGTAACATTATAAACGAGCCTACTCATTTGTTCACGTGTTCAAAAACCCGCATTGTCATTTATGTAAATAAAATTATGAAAATTTTAAATTTGTGTGTGGGCCGCACAAATTAACGTCGTGGGCTGCAGTTTGCCCATGGCTGACTTACACCATTCAGCCACCGAATAGGTCTATAAAATGTTACTGAAGTAACTATTATACACCAAATATTTCCCTATATTCATGTTTTGGCAGATGAGTCCTCCGAATAGCGCAAAAGAACATAGCAAACCAATTTTTACCTCTAAGAAAAACTAATAGATTTATTTTAACGTATATACGGCAAGACATGAGTTCTTCACTTAAATATTTGGTACCTATAAAGTAACAATGATGATTTAATAAAATGTATTGAATGCTGGCAGAAAAAAATAATATATATATATATATATATATATATATAAGTTCTAGAACTGTCTTCATACCACACCCCTATATATGTCTAAGCTGTTTGAATGAACCATACCATTTTTTTAATGTGACTTCGACTTTGATTAAATATTTTTTTAAACATAGTAGAAAAGCCTTTATAAATAGCAATAATATCTCGTCACTTTAATTTGCTATTTTTCTGTTGTTTTGACAATACGTGGTAGATTACCGAATAAATGAAAATTTTCCCAAACTATTGAGTTTAAAGTTAGGACTAGCGAATTTAGAATGATATACGGTACACTCAGCCAGACAACTTTTATTTAAACTTTGTGATTTTTTACTTGGCAAATTTATTTTTGATTAAAATTTATAGAATACAATTATATAATACTAGGTTTTTGAAATACAAAGCATGTAATCTTTGTTATTTATTGGAAAAAAGCATATAAATAATACACATATTTCTCATAAAATATTGATGTTTCTGAAATATTATTTGAAAAAAGGTTTACACGTTGTACCATTACCTGTTTCAGTGGCGCACAGGTCTAAGGTGTTACTTTCATGTTAAAATAGACAATACACTTGAATAGCCATATTCTATTAAAATTACTTTTCAGCAGCGTTTAATTTTTTTTTTTAACCTATCTAGTAATATTGTATCCTCCATAGTAATAAATTGAAAAGTTTGTTTGCCCGACATGAGCATTTCACAATATCTACCACACGCATAGGTCTGAAAACTTAAAATTTAGTAGCCCGTGTGCACGTAAATGTGCAACTTGAAACAGAAATTCTAACATTTTAATTTGATTTAAACTAATTAAAAAGATGTTTTGGCTCTAGGCCACGTAGACACTGACTTTAAAGTTACCTTCAACGTACAATCACTAAACAATATATATATATATATATATATATATATATATATATATATAAAACTGTAAACACAGGATACTTCGGGTAGTTTTTAGTAAAATAATGTTGTGTAGTGCATTGCACGTAAAAGTAATACTTTAATATTGTGAAGTACTATGATTCTTTTAGCATCCCAAACACTAAACACAAGTATCATATTTCTTTGATTCTAAGAAGCACTTTTTCCACTATCGAATCTCTAAAAACAGAGTGCGTCCTAGAATAATTGCTATCGTAATAGAATCATAGTTCTTTTTCGACGAACGCTCAGAATGGCTCACATGGCTCAGAAGACGATATATTATTAGATGATAAATACAAAGACGTTTCAAAACAAACAAATTTTGAATGTAAAGTACACTCTGATATTGATTTAGATAAAGGTATCTATGGCTAAGAATAATCAGACGGATATTAATTCAAAAGGAAGAGATGAAAAACCTACCTACTGATAAATAATTTAGTATCTTTGTTAGTAGATTTATTTATGTAATAAAAATATTTCTTAGGTGTAGAGTATTTTAGTGTTATATTTTTATTTATTTTCTTTGTAACAAAGATTTTATTTATGTGTTGAGGGTAATGAAAAATTAAGGCACCTCTTACAATTGATGGCGTTTTAAAAACCGAGGAAATATGGTATTATAAAATATTAACGATTATAATAAGATCGAAAGTCTACCACGAAAACCTTAAGTGCTAATAACTGAGCAGAATATTATCAAATAGACGAGTTTCAGCGCATAAAATATGTAAAGTACCAACCAGAGATATTTCAAAATGAAGTATTGAAAAATATTTGTCACTCAAACACGCTCCAAAATATCGAATTATATTTCAAATAATCTAAATAATTTCTAGCAGACACAGATAATATATATATATATATATATATATATATATATATATTATAATATATATATATTATAATATATATATTATCTGTGTCTGCTAGAAATGATTTAGATTATTTATAAATAATTTCTAGCAGACACAGATAATATATATATATATAATATATATATATATTATCTGTGTCTGCTAGAAATGATTTAGATCATTTATATATATTTTATATATATACATTATATATATTATATATATTTTATATATATTATATATATTTTATATATATATATTATATATATTATATATATTTTATATATATATATATTATATATATAAAAGGAAGTTTTCAAAATGATAAAATTTTGAAAAAAACCATTGCTAGGTTATAAAGAGTATAAAACAATCATAGCGAGCGCATTCTGTGTTCTGCACTCCCCGTGATTGCGTCACTCGTGTCGTACACTACTGATATCAATATTCTGGGGTTGAATGATGGATGTGCTGTGTCAATATTTTATTCACCCCCGGTCCCTACCTCAGCAAATATATACACGCTGTCGTCTATCAATCCTGATGTTATCAATCATAGGTTCGCACTGAGGAACGTTCAGCAAGTGATAAGGGGTTGACTGGTTGGGGGAGGGGGGACGGTTAGGGTTAGTCATAAAGTAACTGACTTCCGTCGAAACGTTGGTATTGTGTAGTAAAGGATGCATTTAAACTATTGGTGGGGATGTTAGAGGAAAGATGGAAGGTGTGGCTGAAGGTAAAAAAAAATTGAATATTTATTTACTCTTAACATTACAAGTGAAGCTATTTTACATGTACTTTTTATTTATTTTTTATTTTATGCATCACGTTCTACTACCGTATCAGGCTATACGCATACGTACTAATTATGCCAATGTGTTTGGGATGAGTAAGGTTGACAATAGAGGAAGTATATCCGCATTTGTGTGGAGGCACAGTGGAAAACTATTTAGGAAAATATCTTCAGTATACCCGACTGGTGTTCAAATCCCAATCTCCCAGTCATTGGCAGTCGAGTGAATTTTGAGAGTGACGTCATTGACCATGCGTTCACCAAACAAAATACAATGACCTTAATTAAGTCGATTAATTACGTTTTAGTTTTAAATCTTGTCATAGATAATAATTAACCTTAGGTACACAATTAAAAATAAGCCTACAAAATCAAAATTTTCGTCTTTATTTATCTGTGGACATTTTAAACATGGTTAATTTACTATTATTGATCTTATAAATTTATCATTCCCAACTAAAGAGCTAAGTATGCGTTATTTCATTTCATGCTGGCTGCTTCCAGACTAGCGAGCCAAAGCCGAGCCTTGAGCTGAACCTCGCCTCGAACGTCGGTAATGTTGGATAAATGGGCTCGTTAGAATGTTCGCAGAAACCCAGTGAATGTCGGTATTTTGACGAAACATGGAAGGGTATCATGAGGCTCAACTAAAAACTCATTGGACGGTGCCAAGCCTTGGGCCGAACCACGTGAAACTTTAAATGGTTTTTTTTCTAACCTTTCGTTACACGCGCTTAAGATATTAGCTGAGCAGTTGTGTGTTGGACATTTTATAACATCTTAAAATTTTGGTAACATATTGGAGGCAGCCGTGCTCAAAGAGACCGGTGATAAAACCGACCACAAAAACTTTCATTATGTTCAGAGCGATCAAACATGTTTTTAAAATTCATCCAATCGAATGAACTAGGTATTTGTCAAAAAATATATAAGCAAAATAATTTAAACAACAGACAACATAGTCTTACCTAACCTAACACAGCCTAACCTAACCTGAACAACATGTCTAAGGAGTTAGGCAAAACTGCAAGAAATGGCCCACGACCTATATAGAATTGGATCAAAGAATTGATAATATATTACTGGACTTCTAAAAGACGAAGGACTTGAAAATATGTCTTAATGCAATAAGCTACGCGAATAAATTAGTTGAGAATTCTGTACTGATGTATTATGAACATTGTACATTGTACTTATTTTGTATAAGAGTAAAAATAATTAATGTAGGAGATTCAATATCTGCAACTAAACTCAGTAAAGCAATTGGATATGTACGTAAAGGGAAAATAACTCATAACATAATGTGGTTGTTTCCAACAGACATGTTAAAAATCTGGTCGCATACAACACGATTTTTGCTTTGCCGCTCTGACGACACCGAAATTAAGTTTGTTTGACATATTAAAAATCAACTGCAAATTTGTTTTATAAAAGGTCGAGGGAAACAAATAAAAAATAATTTAATATTTAAAAGTTAAAGCGAATATTAAAATTATTTACAGTTACATGATTACTTGTGTGTTGTAAACTGTGCAACTATGTTGATGCTTTTTTTTGTTAGAAAAATTATTTCACATTGAAAACAAGTTGGAAATTGCCTCTATCTGTTTGAAGAAAAGCAATGAGACCGTCACACCAGGTACATTTTGTGTGTAAATACGTCCTAACCCGTTTCATTGGGGTCTTGGTCTAACGCTTCAATCGTGTGTTGGACTGTCGTACTTAAGATGCAGTACACTGGTTTCATATTATTGTCGGTTCTACTGGGGGTGGTTTTTCCTAAATGTTTTCCATACTTTTCTTCCACGAAAATGCGGTTTGATTACCTCTATAAGGGTTACTTCCTCATTGCTACCCCATTAGAGTAATTATCATTTAAGCGTTAACCTGAAACAGGTGGTAAAACAAGGCGATAAAAAAATATGCCGTGGCTGCCAATTTAAAACTTTTCCTCTTCATTGCATGTGTCATCCTCCATAGTACATAACTTTATAAATTAAAATATGGTTCGTAGTAATGTTTGAGGTTCAACTTACGACGTGATTAGGCTCGATGCTCGGCTTGAAGCTCGACTTGAAGTTCGGCTTGAAGTTTGGCTCGGTAGTCTGGACGCGGCTTTAGAGCATCATTTGCACATTTCAGGGATGTTCCCATTTAGTTTATTTAGATTAAAACACTAACTTATTATTCGTTGTTACATTGGAAATTCTAGAGTGAATATGACCTAAGTTTATTCTGTCAACTTTTGGACTGGACGCACATTTGTCTGAAGTGATTTTCAGTACACAACCAATTAATACATCTATCCACTATTTAAAGACAAGTCTTTTGCCAGCCTTTGGGATTAACACACGTTTATTTTATCGGAATTCAACAAACTAAAACATTTAAAATAAACATTTAAAACAATAAAAATCCAGTTTTCAGTTCAGGAAATATTGTACAGGGTTTGGTATAAATATCTCCCCGATTTACCACCGCTGCTGGTGGCGCGCTAGTAGTACAAGGCATGGCGTCGTTACGCCATTATGTAGAGAATAATCTGCAATTCCAGTTTCCATTATGGCATGGAGTGGGGAGCATCGCGCACTTGTTATTGAGACTTTTTTAAATGCTGATTCTTCCATTGCCACACAGCGATTATTTCGTAAAAACCTTAGGCTAGGTCGACATACCCAATAAGAAGACAATATTGTTATGGGTGTCAAATTTTAGACCTACAGGTTAATCTTTAAGGAAGAAACCACCTGGTAGACCACGAAGAGTTTGAACACCCGAAAAGGCATTTACACAATCTCCACGACGCTCAGCTCTTAAACACGCTGCTGCTTTAGGAATCTCTGACGGAGTGTAAGGAGAATTTTAACTGTGGACCTACATTTTCTTTAAAACAAAATGATCTTCTTACAGCAGCTAAATGAACGTTACTGGATTAACCGTGTCACTTCTTGCCAGGCTATTCTTGAAAATGTTCCAGTAAACTCTATTGCATTGTCAAGTGATGAATACTATTTTCATGTATCGGGTTATGTTAATATTATTATATTGGTTTTTTTGGCCTGGCATGTTACAATTTTTAATTCAGGCCGTATTTACACATTCCCAAAGAATTTTCAACTATTATACAATTTCCAAATTTTCTTTGGTCAAAACAAGTTAGACACTTAAATACCTACTCGATATACAATTTGAGTCTCATTCCAGTTGGTCCACCCTGGGTGTATTACTTCCCCGGTACCCTCCTCCACTGTCCGATGGTTACCCCATGAGATATGATTTCTCATCCCAGCCCGACGGTGCACCCAGTGGCGGCGAGCATCCCCCCTATCCGCCACCTGGGGAGGGAGGCACCCTATCGGAGTTGGTGATCCGTCTACTCTTAAGCACAAACTACTTCATTTATTGTCTTTTCCCTATTTCTACATACCCTGACATTCGGGTTATGTTAATAAGCAGAATTTTTGATACTGGGCAGAAAATCATCCCCTATAGCGACACGAGCGTCCCCTGCACTCTAAGCGTGTTACGTTTTGGTGTACTATTACTGAACTTGGAATGATAGGGTTATACATTTTAGAGGAAAGAAAGCAATGGATTACAGTAACTTCTGGCCGTTATGTCAACATGTTATGCGACTGCTTGCAGCCAAAAACTTAACGAACTCGGAGATCAGGCCGAACATTTGTGGTTTCAACAATATAGTGCCACTGCTCCCATTGCAAGACAATTCAGGAATGCCCCTGGTGTCTAATCTCGCAATGAGGCGGCATCCCATGGCTTACCTGGTCATAAAATCTTGCTGCATAAGATTTTTTTTCTCTGGGGTTATCTGAAGGTTGATATCCTTAAAGAGAGGTCATAAACCATCTGAGATTTGAAAGCTGCTATATGACATTAAATCACTGCGATATCACCGGAAACGATGAGTTGAGTGATGCGAAACTTCAAGGCAAGGTTGCAAACCTATTTAATAATTAAGGTCAGAAATAGAATTTTCAAATATTAATTAATAGCAGATATATGAAAATAAATGACAAACATTGTTCGCCTTGATTATACAATTGGCTTTATTATTTCTATGTTGTCTGTTTTATTCACTTTTTTAATGGGGATATATTTCTGGCGAATCATGTACTATATTACTTATCCTTTTTGATATCACATATTCTTAAAGGGGCAGTGCATAAGGAGCTAATCTAAACATTACAATGGCTAACCCAAACCCATCATGACACGATAGTGAGGATCTAAATTCTGATATCATTATTGGCACTTTACTTTAACTCCAGAGTTGCTCAAATGAACTTCTAAGGCAACTAGCTAGGATATAATGCAGCTTGATTCCTTTGATGGGAAATCTAGGGGTATAAGGTTATATACACTTCTCACCAATATTGTCTTCTGAATTATATAAACAAATTCATTTTTTATAAACTAAGATCTCAATCCCAAATCATTTAATAAAATTATGAACAAATTTGGAATTTATTGTTACATAACAGTGTAGCCACAAATATCACATTAATTAAATAAGGCTACAGTCTAACTTCCATACCTCTAGGTGTATGCAACACTTATCCTTATCGGCCACGATTAATCAGGTATAATTTATCACAATTGGAAACGGCTGTTCCAAATCATAGAGCTATCTATCATATAGGCTATTGAAGAAAGGATAAATGGATTGGAAAACGTTCTGATTTTATAAAATAGGTTGGCATCTTGTTGATTCTTTCGTTCATAGTTGACAAAAGCTATGCTATATATTTTTTAAATATTGATGAATTGATGATGTCACCTAACCTATTTTAATAAATCAAACACTTCCTTTGATGTATTTTCTCTCAAATAAATGTCCCGACAAAACAAACTTAAAACGATAACGCTCAACTTCAATCAAAATATTTTCAAACTATTCAAGGGTTCCTAATAATTTTTTGTCTTCCTTTTAGAAGAGTTATTCATAGAAGTAGTTTGATTAGTTTTAAGGAAACCTAACCTAGAAAGGCTTCCCATAATTCCAAATATAACCTTGGCTGTATAAGCTACTATGACTGAAAGGAAATTAGATATACAAAATATACTGCACTTAGAATTAACTTTAAAGGAACACATATATATCAGAATATGGCTTGAAAATAAGCTAAACAAGAACAGATTATATATAAATAAGCATCTGGATGGTAAAATTAAGGAGGCCGCTTTGATCAGCGAGAAATTATCAATCGCTCTCAGGCCACAAGGCTTAAAATAAAAGGTTATGTTTCATTTTATGGAACTAGCTACTTTTATATTCTATCTAAGTATATAATCCCCTTCATCCTTCATCTCCAACCACCTCTTGTCATTTCAATAAGATTGGGGGGGGAATAAAACTAGAAAACGATCTTAATGTAAAGAGAAAAGTTTGCAGTTAGATATCACAATACATTTTAAAAAAATTGTGAGACTATAAAAAAATTATATTTGTTAGAGGAAGGATAGAGCCCTCTTTGATCAAGCAAAGTCTCTCATAACTCCACAAATACGCCTAACAAGTCGATGAAAACGAACTAATATCACGTTTTAACATATTAATTTCTATAAAAAAGAACTCGAAATATGTGGTTAGGAAAAAGAGCCCTTTTGGAATCTTTCGAAAATATTTTGGCGTGAACTATATTTTGAAATAACTCATCCTATAATTAAATTTCGTGCTAGAGCTGAAAGCCTGCGCAACAGTGTCTTAATTACCGTGGTGTCCCCTTTAATTTATGCCCCACTCTCTCACATATGTAAGCACATCCAACAAAATCTCGAGCTCATATAGCCTGGTATTATGTTGATGAAAAGGTTGGACCTTAGTTGGTCGGTTCTACTAAACATTTCCCTTTTCCCCATTAGAAAGTGTTGGTATATTTACTCTCAGTTAAGTCTTCCCTATACTGACCCCAATAACTTTATCTTTGTATGTAACCCAAACAAATACTAAAACACTTTGAGGGAATAGAATTCTATTTTCTAATACTTAGCAATGTAAGTTTTATCTTAATTTACTCAAAGTTTGAAAACAATTTAGATCTGAACAATCCTTAAAAAATTTTTTTAAAAAAATCAGATAAGTCCAGAAAAATTATATTCTGAAATATATTTACATGGCGTAAAACTTTTGAAGGAATCTACCATCTAATTTTCATAAGATGGGTGGACAGGTTACTAAATATTCTTTCACGTAACAAAACTTAAACTATCGTATATGATATCTAGCTGACACTTTTAATATACATAATATATTATAAATACCCAATGTAAAACGTGGTACGAAAAAAAACCCAAACAAAATCGGCTTTGGGGGCCTACTAGTCTAAGGCGTCACTTTCTCAATAGACTGGACGTCCGCTATCGGGTTTTTAATCCAGGTCAGAAGTATTATTGGGGTTTTATCCTGATTATTTTTTCCACCCTCCCACCACGAAAATGCTGGTACACATCCACAAAAATTAATTCGTCCCAATCCCTAACAAATTATTGTAATTAGTACTAATGCGTGTAGCCCAAACAGTTAGTTAAACGTGGTTCTAAAAAGAAAACAATCAAAATGATGCAATTTTATTCATTTGGCCGGGGAAAAGAGTTGTTATATATTAAAATTCCCATTTTTTTTTAAAATTATAATGTAGGGTGTAGGTTGACTAAAGTCCTAAGTTGACTTAAGAAGACTTTAATAGAAACTTTTTGACCTGAATATGTGCAACCAATATTAAACTAATGTTTTTTTTTTACCAGAAGTCAAGGTCACGTCCCTCCTCACCCCTTATCACCACCCCCAGATGCATCTCCGGAGACATCTGGGCTATGGTGCCCATCTTCGGATGGTGATACCCCTTGAGACTTTAAACGAAAAAAAAAATTCCTCCCACCCCTCTCCCACCACAGATGAATCTCTGTAACCGATGGGGCTATGGGGCGAAATTGTAATAACAAATGTTTATCTCTACTGAAGTTTTCTCAATAACATTGTAATATGAAGGCCTCATGTATTTTTTGTTCATTTTTAAATAAAGTTTCTTAATAAATTTAATGTACGTTTTTTTTCTTAATTTGAGAAAAATATTTATTTTCTTTAGTTTAGACAAAGTATTTATTATAGAAAGTACTATTTGTTTTTATTTTTACCTTAGCATTGCAAAATGTATGCTCGCATTCGCTAGTTAAAATACAGAATAGTCTCCCCCCAACCATTCTTCCTCTTCCCGTGATGAGAACGCGGTAAAAAAAAACGCGTGAGTACGACCACGAGTGCGGACCTAGAAGGTGCGTGAAGTTGCGGCGACATGTCGAGAACTTTGAGGTACACCACACTTCATCCCCTTGTCTTTATATAAACTGGAGGGGTTGGTGAGGGTTGGTTGGGGCAGTGAAGAGGGCTAGAGAGTTGAGCTTTGAATTTGGAGGACGTCAAACCCCCTAAGGATTTTGGCTTACATCACCCTGACTTTACCCTCCACGACCATAATAATTCTACTGCCATGTTTTATCTTTCCCATACCGATTTTTGTTTACTGGACCATTTTGTACTAGGATTGAATGAGAAGAGTTTAAAAAAAGTTAAGTTAAGAAAAAATTTGAATTTATAAACTAAAAATATATGACCAATATGAAAAATATAATTAAATAAACATTTTGGTGTTGTACATTTATATAATAAGAAATATTACACTTTAATATCATTGTCGAATCGTCTACACATTATTATCTAGTGTCTGAGATAATTTTACCGAAACTATAAAAATATAGAAGGCCTTTTATGATTAATAATTATTTATTTGGTTTTAAACATTATGTACAAGGTGAATAAATTAATAAGTAACAAACAGATCTACTATAATTTAATAGTTTTTAAGAAATCATGGATTAAATCACTATTGAATCATTTGAAAATATTCAAGAGAGCATTTATGTATATACAGTATTTATACAGATAGTAGCTATATATACACATTTATGTGTATTTACTTGTATTTTAAAATTTTACTGATGCCTCTAGCTGTGAGATAAAAATTTACTATTCTTAATTATATACATATCAAATATTCATTATCTTTATTTTTCATAATACCAGAATTTACTAATTCGAAATTAAAAACATTAATTCCAAGCCTAAGAATACAAAATAATATTGTTATCTCTTCATATATTATAATGATATATATGAGTATGTATATATAATGAAATGCACTATTCTAAAATACATTGTTATAAAATATGCCTCCTATTTGCATATTTTATAAGGACTCTAGGACACAATAATATGTTTATCAAGAATTAAGGCATACTTGAAGATTAAATACTGTATAATATTTTAATTTATTTTACAACTACAGTCATAAATATATCTTTATCTTAAATGTAAATACAGTTAGATCCCAGGTTACCCTGTTCAAAATTATGATGTGAATTTGTTTTTCTTGTGAATCCTCCATTACAAGTAGTTCTGTACGTTTCATTTTAGTTGATGGTGACACACCTTGATAGATATTGACTATCCCTGGGACATGTGTGACAATGTTTTATGCATGTGTGCCTCCAGGTCAAATGAAGTGGCTCTCAGATGGAAATTCCAAAGGTGGCTTGGTTCACCCAACTGAACACTAATTTCGTATACCAATGACACCCTCTAGAAAGCCCTAAAGGATTTCGCCACGTCATTTACATACGAAACAACACGTGTGTGTCTTTTATTTGGAGGGGAGAGGGGTAGCGGGAGAACGATAATTTGGTTTGTTTATTTTTGTTTCTAATTACTTTGGAATTTCACTTTCACTAAGGTATTAAAAATAAATGGTGTAAAGCACTTCCTGAAAAATGTAATGAAATTTTGGACAAAATAAATGTATAGTTTTTTTTTTGATACTTTGAAATAAGATTTAGTTAGGCATTCTCTAAAAAAAAAATTCAAATATGTTCACGTGGTATAAGGTTTGAGCCGTACAATATACTGAATTGGCGATGATGGGAAGGTCTATCTTCACATCTTAATTCGTTGCAATAGGGGTAATCGTGCATACGCAATCTATAGCACTGGTACCCACCTTGCTGGTATAGTTGGCTAACGCGCTAGTTTCATGTTAAGCTAGACTGCCGAGGACGGGGAGATCGAGGTTTAAATCTCGCTCGGGTAAACTAGGAGCGGGGTTTCCTGAATTTTTTTCCCCTCACACAAATGTGGGCTCACTTCCTCTTTATACAACCTTATAACTTCCTAGCCCATTAGACTAATTACTATTTAAGCGTATAACCTGGACGGGTAAGTATGACGTGTGCTAAGTATTATTTTTATTTCACTGGTTCTCCTATTTTCTTTATTTCACTGGTTCTCCTATTTTCTTTCAACACAAATGTAAGTACTTTTATTTACATTTCCAATATACTATCGTTAATAATTTCAAGAGTTGAGTGAAATTCTTTGTAAGACAGACCAAAAATTAAAATAATCCTAAACATTTTAATATGTTTATGATACATTTAAAATACAAAACCAAAAATATAAACTATCAAGCTTCTACAGCTGTATAGGCTACCGTACATTCAGGTGACTTTTTTTGCTCTTCAGCTTCGCAATAAGTAAAAAACCAAGTAGGACATTACTGGGTGGTTCTGTCCACTAGTAATAGAAACGAGGTAGGAGAAAAATACAAATGCCAATGCAATTTGAGTTGTTGACTCTCTTATTAGATTACATTATTTTTTCAAATAACAAAGATCTCATCTATACTATTACACCGGATGTTTTTTTTTCCCTCGGGAAGCTTTCTTTGAATAATCAACCCTAAATATGTGGGTTTTTTGGATTACACAAAGTAGAAATGTTATACTATAAGCTATGTTTACATTTAGATTTAATTATAGGACTTTAGAAAATAGTTTCGTGTTATTCCTAGTGAACAGCAAACTCGTGTACTGTCAAAGCCTTAGTTACTATTAAGCCTAAGCGCAACATAAGATTGGCAATATCTCAGTCACCTAGGTAGACCTTCTTTAGTTCAATTCAACCTCTTCAGACTTGTATTTGCTCTTGACTAACTACACGAGTGAACACCTCCCTTGTGCTTAATGTGGAGGGAAAGATACACACATGTTCAACGTTGACTGAGGGAGTGTCTCTAGGCTTTGTACGGCAATCCGTCAATACAAACACGTATGGAGATCTGGAGGTGATAGGCATCCGACAACATCTCATCAGACCCTTATTCAACGGTTTCAAAAAGGTTTTATGTTAATGTGTGTGTGTGTGTATATATATGTATGTGTGAGCGCGTTTAGCTTACGTTGGGTATTTGTGTCGGAGAGTCAAAGATCCATTTAACAAATGAGCGGAAAAAAAGGTGTAAAGCAACGTGAAATATATCGAACCTAGGGCGCTAGAAAGCCAATTAGAAATAACTAGCAGTGCGACCCTCAAATCCTTAAAATGAGGATTCAAGATTCTGAGAGGATAAAGAGTTTTTTAAAAAAAATTGAATTGACTTAATATCTAGATATTGAAGGGCAATATCTCGGGGCATTTTTTTGATTTTGACCCTATTCCTTAAATGTTGGGTATATTAGTGATAAATGATTATATTTCATTCTAAATTTTTTGAAATTGGTTATAACGATTTTGTATAAAGTTGATTAATAGAATGTGTTTGAGCTCTCAAATAACGCTGAATACTTAGGTTTTGGGTATAAATTCGTTAAAGAGTAGTTTACTGATGACTATTTTGTTAAAAATTTGAATAAAAAAATGTTGTTTTTCCATTTCAGCTACTAGATTACTATTTCTAAATTATTTATCATCTTTTCTAAAATCAGTAAATGGAATTAAAAGCTATAATAAATATTCGGTTTCGTAAAATATGGAATGAAAATAAGATTGGGTGAGATATAAGCTTTCCTTAAAGAGAGAAAAAAAGTGTCGAGATAACATATAAAAAATATACAGGAATTTTAGTACAAATTGATAGACTTTTAAAATAATGTTAAACCTTCTATTTAAGGAAGTACAGCCGCATGAATAGAGTGATTGACTATGATGGCTGGGATTTATTCTCAATAAGATGCACTTAAATTTTCCTTTTATTTAGTGGCATTCATCTCTTTACATTCGAAAATCATAATATTTATCCTTTGTTATTATCCCCATCTATTTTCGTTTAGACAAACCATGCATTTAAATGTGCTGGACGTAAACAAATCAATTAAGTAACTTAGCATTTAAATAATTGTTTAATTAGATAGATAAAATAAATTTTGTCAACTTATCTTAGATAAATGCTGGCATATTATATAGTAACTAATAGCTATACCAGTGATTATATAGACAATTTTAAAAGATAAAAGTAGTCTTAGTATTATAAATGGAGAAATGTGTATGTGAATCAACCATAATCTATGGCTAAGATAAATTAAATACTCAAGAAACTAATAATTAGTGGGTGGGTAAATCTGGGGAAAACAGAGCATTTATAAAATAATGTCCTCTGCATTATAAAAAGGTATAGGGGTAAGGTGTCTTTTCTGGGGGGTCAGGGTACAACCCTCGGTCCTGGCACAGATTTATCTGATCGACAAACCATTCCTTCACCTCTGACAAGACGTGTATTAATAACAACTTGTGAATGTGTGGAATGCAGGTCTTCCACCGTGGTTCGGATCCCACGTGAAGCTGTAGGTCCTCCATTTCATCTCAAAATCACCCTACCATTACACATTAATGGTGCACATAATAATAATAATATTTACGTTTAGGGGACTTATGGACCCTCAACGTACTCGTCACCAACAAACCAGATGAAATGAACTTGACGTCTAGTACAGGTGCCAACTGTTGCGGGTAGAGGGACTTTATCAAACTAATGATGATTAGTATAGTTGAGGAAAGAGTATAGTTGAATAAAGAAAGTAAGTGTGAAAAGATAATGGGAAAACTCTGCACTCCCTTCCTACCCAGTGCACCCAGATGAGGTTCGAACCTTAAGCTCCACGATAACGGTAATCTAGTATTTTACAAGTTCTGGGTCCAAGACTACGTGTCCAATCACACTTTTATAATGTACATTATTATTATTATTATTATTATTATTATTATTATTATTAGCACCGCGTCTTACTACCTGTTTGGGTTGTACGCTAATATGTAATGGTAGGGCAATTGTGAGATTAAATGGAAGACTTACAGTCTAAAATGGGACCCGAACCACGGTGGAGGCCTGGCATTCCCCACTTCCACAAGTTGTTATTAATATAAGTCTTTTCAGAGGAGAAGGGAGGGTTTGGCAATCATATAAATCTGTGCTGGGACCAAGGATTGAATCTCGGATCCCCAACACAGAAGTTTGACACCTTACCCTTAGACCACCAGGTCTCCTCATAAATGTTGTTACATTTTTAATCAACTATGCCTTCTTCATTCTTACCACATCATTATATGGTAAGCACTGATGGGTATCGAGATTCGGTACAAAATATAAAGAACACTAAACACCAATGGTGCTGAACATTTTACTGACCTAGATCGATTGTCTCATGATCTAAGACGTATCTTTTGTAATCAACTGTATTTCTATTGACGATGTGGAGATCATGTTTTAATCCTGTCCGGTAATAATGTGAATGAATTTTATTAAATGGTTTGCCAATCAATTTATACACAATTGTGGAGATATTACCTCTTAAATACTTTCTTACTCATCCCATTCCTATTAGATGTATTATAATGTTTGCGTTTTGCCTGAAAAGTTTGTAAGACACAGTGATAAAAAGAGAACAAAAACGGATTTCTGGCAATGGGTGGCTCAGAGTTGGAATCTCTGTTTATGCATGCATATCTTTGCACTCTACCTGCGTGAACATGCGAGTACAATTAGTGTAAACTCTCTGCCTTCCTCATCCCATCTTATAGACGTAATTAAATACGGTCAATGAAACGAGGTCTCTATAAACAACAACAAATAAAAAAAAAAAACAATGATGTTGAATACACGAATGAGAGGTAGTCAAACGCACATCGTGAATGTGTGTACTCAGAGAAGTTCTTGAGCGCGTCACATGTCAAAATCTAGCGCGTTAAGTAATAATAATAATAATAATAATAATAATATTTATCACCGCGTCTTACTACCCATTCAGGTTGTACGCTTTAAGTACTAATTACGCTAGTGGATTAGGTATTGGGAAAGTTGAATTAGAGGAAGTGAACCCGCATTTGCGTGGAGGCAGAGTGGAAAACCATTTAGGAAAAACCACCCCCAGTTCACCCAGCCGAGATTCGAACCTCAATCTCCCCGTCCTCAGCAGTCGAGCTCAACACGACAAGCGCGTTAGCTAACTACGCCACCGAGGCGGGTAGTGCGTTAAGGTGCGGCAGAAGGGAGCGCGAGTAATCTTACAGTTTTTATAGCATTACATTTTGTTGGCCAAAATAATCCAAATATTTCTCCAGTAGAAACACAGAGTTTAGTCTCCTGCATATGTTAATAGCAACAGATCTTGAATATCTGTCAAAAGTCTTGGAATTTTGTCAAAACTGTTTAAATAAAAATAAAAAGTTTTGACAAAATTCCTCGACAACCTAGACAGATATTCAAGATCTGTTGCTATTATCATACGCAGGAGACTAAACTCTATGTTGCTACTTCATAAATATTTGATTTGTTTTGGCCAAAACATTTCAATTCTATAAAAACAGTAAAAATACTCGCGTTCCTTTTGACCGCACCTTAAAGAGACACTTTAAAGAATCCGATCACCTTCCAAGAAAGCAGAACAAAGGGCGTGCGTGGTGACGTTTGTAATAATGTTGGTGCACACAGAAACTCTCAAATTACCCTCAAACTACGCCACGAGATTCGAACCTCAATCTCCCCGTCCTCAGCAGTCGAGCTCAACACGACAAGCGCGTTAGCTAACTACGCCACCGAGGCGGGTAGTGCGTTAAGGTGCGGCAGAAGGGAGCGCGAGTAATCTTACAGTTTTTATAGCATTACATTTTGTTGGCCAAAATAATCCAAATATTTCTCCAGTAGAAACACAGAGTTTAGTCTCCTGCATATGTTAATAGCAACAGATCTTGAATATCTGTCAAAAGTCTTGGAATTTTGTCAAAACTGTTTAAATAAAAATAAAAAGTTTTGACAAAATTCCTCGACAACCTAGACAGATATTCAAGATCTGTTGCTATTATCATACGCAGGAGACTAAACTCTATGTTGCTACTTCATAAATATTTGATTTGTTTTGGCCAAAACATTTCAATTCTATAAAAACAGTAAAAATACTCGCGTTCCTTTTGACCGCACCTTAAAGAGACACTTTAAAGAATCCGATCACCTTCCAAGAAAGCAGAACAAAGGGCGTGCGTGGTGACGTTTGTAATAATGTTGGTGCACACAGAAACTCTCAAATTACCCTCAAACTACGCCCCCCCCCCCCCT
>CABFVX010000127.1:54239-70426 GCA_902151425.1 Timema shepardi
TTCAAGTTCCTTCAGCTTCCTCTAAACCAACCCCTATTATACATCTCACTCCTACAACTCGCATCCTCTTGAGGTCCCCGTTGTAGCCTTATAAAGTCGGCGTATTTCCCAACTGTTTACAGGCCATTAAATAGTACGTTTTCCTGAGACGATCATTCCATTATCTGTATTATTTTGTAATTTACTTCATTGACTATGAAATGAGGAGTCTGCTCTCAGAATGAAGATTGGTTTGAAGATGAAGGGAAGGGTCGAGAGGGGAAGTTGAAACACTATAAAGTTGCCACAGGGCTTCAACGACTAATTGGCAGTGAGAAGTGGTTTCAAGTTTCAAGACCGGCAAAGGTAGTGGGTGCACAGATGATGCCTTGGAAGTTTTATTGATAATATAATTACTGAGAAATTAAAAAGTTTTCCTAGGTCATGAAATATTAGCAAGGAACATTAGCACGATAATATTAGAAACATGAAGTGTGCGTTTGAAAGTTATAGCACTATTAAGATTATGGAGTTCTCACTTTTCTAATATTTCAGATCTTATCTGAACCGGTATTATTTTTTTGTTATTTTGTGTTTCTATTTATAATTAAAGATAAAAAGGTGGTTAAAATTTTATCTTATTTTTGAACTATTATTTTGTTTCTAACATTGATTTTTAAAACTAATATAATTTTTTTTAAATTTGTTGTTGAAAAAAACTATTTATTGACACAGCATTCTAATACCCATCTGTAGTGTCATTCCTAATTAAATCACATCAATGGAATAAGTAAGATAAAAGACAGATGTGCATGAAATGTACCCTCATTTTTGAGGTCATAGATGGATATAAAGAAATAGAGATAAGCCATTTAGGAAAAACACCCAATAAAAGATTGGACGAGCATTATGTTTAATCCACGTGGCCTACAGTGATAATTAGATGCCAACTTTCCAAGCTATAACTTTTTTTTGCCATAAGTAGTTGTTTTATTCACTAAACCTTCCCGATTTAACATAAGAGAGTGTAATTATTTAAATTTTCAAGCAAGAAAGAAGATTTATTTTTGAGTGTCACAGTAATCCAATATAATATAAATAATAATACTTTTCATCAAGGCTAGCAAAAATGGCCAAGTAAAAAAAATGTTAAAATAACCCAGGGAAACAAAGCAGATTTTTTTTAAATCCTTCAGGCCTTACAAATTGTTAAAACATTGCGGAAATATATTCATGTTTTAAACCAGGGTAGAGGGTAGGATTGTAAAGGAGACGGTGAAATATTGAGAGTAGATACATAGAAAAATCCCTCTTTTTTAGAAAATACTTGGGTGTGTTTCTTAAATATATTTTAGTACTAGCGTACCTCACACGAGAATCCATAAAGTAGTTTTGTCATTTTTAGTATATTAAATAAACCGAAGAGAATTGTAACCAAATCTTAAACTACGTTTAAATATTAATCCTATATTGGTTTGAATTGTGATTAAAAACGTGAAAGCAGGTTGAGTAAGACACAATGTCAAAATATAGATATAATCTGAGCATGTTTAAAAAGATGACATTTATTTTAAGATTAATCTACGTAGCTTCTCAATACACCATACTTTGAACTTTCATGTTGCTGCCAGTAAAAAAAAAAGGAGTATCACAGAATAAATATCTGGTTCACAAAAAGTTGTAATTAAATCCAATAGAAAGTATTTTAACATTTTTATACCACATTCATCCCTTTTATCCCTATAACCCCGTTTACCCTTTTTAACCAATTTTACTGGGTGAAAATAGTTGGTTCGTGGAACTTGATGTCCCAAACGTTCATTGCTTAGTGAGGCTATGTTCACTGGCCAGGAGGACAATAACAGATAATAGACATGCAGGTAGATATGAATTCGGTCACATTAATCTTTGTGCCTTATATTAGGTTAGTTTAGGCTAATTTTGGTTAGATTAGTTTAAGTTATGTTTGGTTATGTTTGGTTAGGTTTGGTTATGTTTGGTTATGTTTGGTTAGGTTTGGTTATGTTTGGTTATGTTAGGTTAGGTTATGTTAGGTTAGGTTTGGTTACGTAAGGTTAGTATAGGTAATATTAGCACAACATTTTGTTGTGTTTTATTATCCATCACGTGATGCTTTTTTATCAGCTCAAAAAAAATTACAACCATTCTAAATGGAGCTCCACAACAGCCGGAGTCAAATAGTGTACTAGCACGCCTAGATTAATAATTTTCAATGAGGAACTTGTGTTACAACTGTAATGTAAGATTAACAATACTCTTTAAACGCAAAACACCAGATATATACGTGACCCAAATGTAACACGCACATTTTAACGGTTTTTCCCTTTGTGCATCTTTTTAACCTTTTTACTCTCTTTAACCTATTTGCCCTTTTTTACCTTATTTCCCTAACACCCTTTTCACTCTTTTTACTTTATTCACCCAATAAACCCCGTTTACACTTTTTAAATCATTAGCTTTCTATCATTTATTTCCCTTTCAGCCCCTTATGAACCTTTTGCATATTTTTAAAATTTTAATTTTATCTATTTATATACCTCATAAAAACTCATACGATATATTATTATTTACTTTGAACCTTATATATTTTTCCTTTTTTATAAGCTGTTTTCTTTATCCCCTTTTGGTGAAAATGTAGAGAAATTGGCAGAAAATGGGAAAAATGAGTGAAAGAATTTTTGAGGCTTTAGTGTTTAAAGCTATGAAAGTGTTAAAGAATGGTAAGCTGCGGGCGTAGATGGGATCACGAGTTAAACACTCAAGTGTGGGGGTATGGTACTACTTGCCAGATTGTGTAAGTTTCTCAATGCTTGTGCTGGTATTTCAAATGTTCCTAATTACTGGAAGAATGAGGTCATTGTTACTTCGTACAAAGAAAGTATGAGTAAAAGAAAAATTTACAGGGCATATTGATTGTTGAGTATTCCAGTCAAAGTTTTTGGGAGAACTCTTTATTGAGAGGGCGCGTTAAAATAACTGCTGTAAAGATTTGGGCCGTGCATTGTGGTTTCACGGCAGGTAGAAGTTGCCTGGACCAGATATCTGCGTTTGCAGCACGTGATTGATAAATGTGTATCAGTAAGGAAAAAGTTTTATTGTAACTTCGTTGATTTGGAGAAATCGTACGATCGGGTGAATAGGAGTATGTTATGGAATGTTCTTAGAGAGTATGGTGGCTGCATGGTAATTAGATGAAATTTGATAGTTGTGTAATGGAATTAAAATTTTTGTTGGGTTGGATGGAGCCTTTCGCATAAATGTCTCTGAAACTAGTGTGAGATTTTATAACTAGGATGGATCAGGAAGTAGTTGTTATCATAGAATAAATGAAAAACTTTTAGAAAGAGGGAATGATTTTGTATATAAAGGCAGAATGTTTTGTAAAAATTTGAGGATCAATGGAGAGATCACAGACCAGTGAATGTATCTTGGAGAGTAGGTGGATGCATATGGACTATTGCAAATAATCTACTAGTATAGAAAGAGACAAAGATGGCTATATATAAAAGAGTGTTAACGTCAACCCTATATAACGAATGTCAAGGGTGGGTTTGTCAGGATAAGCACAAGATCAAGGTGAATGTGGCTGGAATGAGATATCTAAGAAATGAATCTGGAATAACTCGTAAGGACATATTAAGTAATGAATGGGCGCTAAAGGAGTGTAGTTTAAAAGGAAATCCAACAGGTTAATGTGAAAGAATAGTATTATGCTTATTTGGATATTTTGAAAGGATGTATCGAATTAAATATTTTGATGAATCTCTAAGTTTCATAACCCCCCGAATCCGAACAAGTGGTTTTTGAATTTCTATCGGTCCGTTTATCTGTCTGTCTGTCTGTCTATACTTTCAACTAGAGCCTAAACTATTTTACCGATCAGGCTAAAACTTGGTTTCTAGGGTTTTAATAGGGTTGTCCTAAGGTATTTTTGGAATTGGATATAAAACCCTAAATTAAGGGCAGTTTACTGAAGGACAAATATAGAAAGTCAATTTTCTCAAAATAGGCTCTAATGATTTTGATTAAATTTCATTTATAAATATTACAAACAAAATGGCTAATCTCAATATTTCGGCAAAATGACTTTAAGGGCTCCGGTCTGATGGATAAATTATAAGTTTTTATCATATCTCTGACACTATTTGAGAGATTAAATTACTTATTATTTCAAATATGTAGATCTATTGATAATACAAATATTTTAATCTAAGCATATTTTTTATAAAACAAACAACTTTAAAGCTATACGCAAATATAAATATATTTTTTAGCTTTATGAACACTAAAGGCAATGTATTGCGACCGTAATGAAATAATATAACCTTAAATGTTAATGGAAGTCGACGTCTCATGACCCCTCGAACCCTAAAATATAGTATATTCAATGCTCTCTATCTGTCTGTGTGTCTGTTTAAACTTAGAATTAAGAGTAGTTTAATAAAGGTCGAAAAGAGAAAAAACAGATTTTCTCAAAATCGGCTAAAACGATTTTCATTAAAATTCGTATCTAGGATTTGATTAATATTATAAATAAACTGGTTAATTTCATTTTCTCGTGAAACCGACTTTTAGAGTACTTTACAGTAGCTGAAATTTTCGTATCGCTGCAACTATTTGAGATAATTAATAACTTATCATTGCAAAATTGTAAGACAATTTTTAAAAAAAACTTTTATATTAAATATATTTTAATAAAACCAACCGTTTCTGAGATATTGGCAAATATATTAATACAATTTTGTGAGTTTTAGCTGTAAATAAATACTAAAGTCTTAAAGAAATAGTTATCCAATGCCATAGAGTAATTAAATATAAGTCTCTCAAAAAGCTTATGTTATTTTTCCTTAAACCTCTTAGGAGAAATGTTTGTGTGATACACATCCATTTTATACTCAATAGTCATTATTTACATTTTTTAATGGTCAAAATTATTATAATTGAGGAATTCAATTTCAATGTGATGACATTAAGATGTGCAACACCTAATAAAATGTCGAAAACTTTAACCAGAAGTCGAAATTTCAATACGAAGTGTTGACTCTTATGGACCCAACACTGGTCTTCTTTATCGGTCCAAACATACAAAGGAAGACATTAATTCTTTAAAAATAAAAGCAAAAAATTTAAAACTGGGACTCGAAAAATGTCTAACATAAGTATAGTGCAATCTATGCTTGGGTTTGATCGTGTATAAAGTGTAGTTTCACATATATTACTAGTTTAGGATGACTATCTCCATTTTTAAACAATATAGCTAGAAAGTTCGTGCAGAGTTCCGTTTCATTTATTTTCATAGTTGGACTAGAAATGTTAATAAAGGTGATTGTTGAATTAAGGCGAATAAAACAAACTTATGTATTAATTATACATATTGCTCTTTTTTTAAGCAGTCTCAAGTGAAAATAAAAATTTATATTTTGACTTAATATTAATTGCATGTGTTTTCATATAAAAATCGTAAATTCAGAATTTCCCTTGAATTAGTGATAATTTAACTCGAGCTTGGGTTCTATCAATATGTCCCAAGCTAACAATAAGTGTTAAGTTATTTAAGTAATTTTAAATTTAAATATCTTGCTCTCTCCCATCCTCTCTTTTCTTCATCTTTCGTTTTCTCTTTTCCCCACCCTACAATCTCGTAATTACCAACGCTCAAGAGTGTATCCCGCCCTTAAAAATATTAACGCTAACGAATTCGAATGGACTGACCTTCTAGATCTCTAAATTAATGCAAATACTTGTGGATTTCCTTCTAATTACATCTCTCATCACTACCCTATTAGGTTAAGTCATTAACAGCCATGATGGGAAACGTTCACTTTTAAAACGTTGAGTGATAAAACGGCTCGGCTTACGCTAGCTCTGATTAGTTTTGTGTGTAATTAAAATTACTAGAATTTCAAGTATTTCTTTAAATATACTAGTTCACAGAAACAATATTAGAAAACAGAATTATAGGAAAATGATGAAATGGTAATACAAGAGACTACATCAGAACTGGCACTGAAAGGTGTTTGTAAATCACATTTAATGACAAACCTCCACTCTAGTTCAGATCCCACGTTAAGCTGTAGGCCCTCCATTTCATCTCACAATCACTCTACCATTACACATTAGCGTAAGTGTGTACGATCCAAATAGGCAGTAAGACGTGGTGCTAACAATAATAATAAATCACATTAAAAAATACTACGGAAATCTATCTGGAATCCCAGTATCCCTGGCAATTTTATTTTGTGAACCGTTATATGGCTTTCTAGAAACCTCTAAACAAACTCCGTAATATTATAGCTAAAAGTAGATCTTATAACCTTTATAAATTGTCAGATCTCGTTCCTACTATGAACATTGAAGTGCTTATGTTTGGACCAATCGATTTTCTAGGTCTAAGTTACCAGGTTTGATCCCGAAACTGCTGAAATATTAATTATTGATTAATAAACTAAGCTTCCCTTGTTCAAAGTGATGCATGTTCACTTGAATATTTATATATTATCTAGATTAAAGTTATTGTTTGAAAGTCTTGTGTTGATGCATTAAGTTGGTTAAAAAATATCGTGCACACCAATTAGCCTCAGTAAAAAAGCGCAGAGAATGCCTGGTTTTTGTATATAAGAATAGATTTAAGTGGTATATAGAATATTTAGATATGTCCCCATTAGCTGATGGAATAGGTTTAATTTTGAAATAGCTTTCATCTTTTTATAGCTCCATTTTAGTTATGTTAATTCAAATCTAGATATGTTCTATTGAATCTAAGTTCGAGTCCTTCATTTTGAACCATCAAAATGTACTTTTATAGTATAGTATAGTGTATGTTTAGTAGCTAAATTGATTTATTTATACCTATATTTTATTAACCTGCGCAAGATGAAAACCCTTTAAAAACTTAAGTATGCCGTTTATTTAAACAACATATTAAACAAAGTCATGCCATATCAAGCCCATGAAATATATTTCGACTCCTTTCATAAGTTATACGTATTATGTGTTGAGTAAAAGAATTAAATCCTTTAGAATTAGAATTTACTATTAAATATTTTTCAAAAGAGGGATAGGGGGAGCTGGGCAAAAACATGAATGAACAATAAGTTTATTTGAAAACATTTTTTACTTAGCTTTTACGTTTAATTTGTACACCACCTTTTACCCAACCATAGGCTAACAATATATTTATAATACTGAGTTAAGGAGAATAAAGATATAATTTGGAGGCTATGTATTAATATTTGCGTGGAGGTAGAGGCGAAAAACATTCAGAATTAAACAACCCTCAGTTCACCCGACTGGTATTTAAATACCAGCCACCTAGCTAGTAACAACACTGAGCATAAAAAGTCAGCACGCTAGTCTTGAGTGCCCATCAACCAGAGTTTTATTATGTCTGTTATGAGTCTTAAAATGTACATGTAATTTATACACAAAGATTAACTTGATAGGTTTAATCTCTTCATGGAAGCTTAGGCCTTTTCTGAAAATTTGAAGTTTACTTAAATAGAAATTCATACGTCTAACCAATTTTCTTCACCTCTTAAATCAGTGGTTTTTATTTATATAATCTACCAAAGAAACAGAAGTCACAGCCAAAGGGAAATACGTTGTATGATAAATTATACTAACGTTTAAACTTTCACCTGCTTCAGTGGCCGCATGATCTAAGGCGTTTGTTACTCTTCTGTTAGACTAAGCTGCTGATGACTGGGATATAGGAGATTGAATCCCAATCGGGTGTACCGAGTAGATTTTCCAAAAATGTTTTTCCACTCTACCACCACGCAAATGGGGGTACTCTTCTTTTAGATTCAACACTCCTTATATTTAAACAACTAGAGTAGTTAGTAGGCTACATATGTATATAGTATGAACACTGAACAGGTAGTGAGACGCAGTATAATAATATAATATTAATAATAATAAACGTAGGAGTAGCAGACGTTTCAACTTTCTTTAAATACCTTAGGCTAGCGTGGAAGGAAAGTATTATGGACCCGAGATAAATATGTTTAACACGTAAATAACAAAAATATAACATCTAGTTTATAAATTATTGTTTAATTAATGTTTATGATACAGTCTATTCACAATTGGCTAGGAGGGATCACCATAATGATTAAAATAATATAATTAATTTCACATTTTAAATATAAAAGTTCTGGTCTAGTTGTATAATTATATATTCAATACCTAAATTATTTAGTACCACGTCTGACTACCCGTTCGGTCTATACGTTTAAGTACTAATTACACTAATGGATTAGGAATTGGGAAGGTTGACTTTAGAGGAAGTGAACTCACATTTATGTGGAGGGAGAGTTGAAAACCAAATATATAAAGGCTATGCTATCTTTTAACAATGAAAACCTTGAGAGGTTAAGTTTAGACCTTTATCAATATATATTCAACGCATGAATTATTTAATATCGAGAGTAAAACATTCATTTCGAATTAAATCATATATTGTATGGATTAAAAATGCTTAATTTAATGATGTATTTGGATTTCCTATGGATAACCATATGTGGGCACCATAGCTCTAAAAACCTTAATCTTATATTAATAGAATGGAGAGCTTGTGTGTCTGTCATGAGCGTTTCTCGATATATACTAGACGCAGAGATATGAAAATTAGTCAGCATCTCGAGGTCAGAACTTTGTATCTTTTAATGAAAATATATTTTGATTAAATAAAAACTAAAAAAAAAAAATAGTTATAAAAGCCGCGAGAAAGCTTTTCTACTACATTTCATACAATTTGTAATGTAGCTTAGTGTACATTGAGGTTTGGTTGCCATGGAGATTAAACAAGAAGAGTTTGGTACCAAACTCTTCTTCTCATGTCACCATGAATAAAATTATTAATTAGTTAGATGTTGTGATACATTTAAAGTTAATATATTATACTTTATTATTATTATAATTATTATTATTATTACTAGCACCGCGTCTTACTACCCGTTCGGGTTATACGCACTTACGCTAATGTGTAATGGTAGGGTGATATGTGAGATGAAATGAAGGACCTACAGTTTAACGTGGAATCTGAACCATGGTGTAATTTTGGCATTCCACACATTCACAAGTTGTGGTTAATACACGTCTTGTAAGAGGGGAAGGAAGGGTTTGGAAATCAGATAAGTCTGTGCCGGGGCGAGGATTGAACCCGGGCCGCCAGCACAGAAGTCTGACACCTTACTACTAGACCGCCAGGTCACCCTTTATTTTATTTAATAGTCATTTATTTACCTGCTAACCTTTTTTTTTATCATGTTCACGCCTTACCCTTATTAAGCCCTATAACTAAACAGAAACTCAGCCAATTATATCCTGACTTATCTGTTTCAGAACGCCACTTCTTTCGCGTTTATACATGTTCGCTTTCCTTCACTTTATCTTTCAATAAACGGCACCTCAGTACAGGCAGACTCTGTCGGGTAATGTTGCCAACTTACTATCTGTATTATTCAGCAACTCAGTAGAAGGCAAGCTTGTATTGTCTCGAGTTACTTCCATTGTCTTCCCTTTTGCAGAGGACGTAAGAAATAGGTTCGGAGAGGCGCTTATGAAAAGGTTATATAGAGACTCTTTGTTTTGGGGGGAAGGAGTGGCAAAGGTATAGTTGGTGGAGAAAGAGGCGAGGAAAGAAGAAAGTTGGTAGGCTTGGGAAGGAGAAGATAGTAGTAGCACCCGTTGTTCGCAATAGATAAAAGGAGAAACCAGTTCACTTCGTTTTCAGTTTGAACCACGTTTTAAAACGTATCGACTTCACTGTGTGCGTGAACTTTTTATTAACGAAATGAATGGTCTTCGATTTCTAGACAAACGGTGAAGGGGGATCACCGGGTAATGGTTTCTTATCACTGTTATATTCTCGGCAACCTACACTATATTATTATTTATTATGCTATTCATATATTTGTGATCAAACTTGTTCCAAAAAGTGTAGTTTTTTAAATTGATGAAAATATAATTTTGACTATTAAATCCCTCGTTTTGGACTTTAATCTTTACCATATATTTATATTTAAATATTAACGTTTAGTGGTGTAGGAATAAGGAAAATATTGTACCAACCTAGGTATTGATTGATAGTTTGTCTATTAATAAATAAACTCACGTATTTTATTTTTATTTCTCTCTTAAATACATTTTTAAGAAAAGGCACCATGTTTGGATATAATCCCTTTTATACATGTCTGCTACATCGTCGTTCAATCTCACGTGTATAGAATATAACTATTTGGAGCTAGGAGGTGAGCTTGTTATATCACCTTTATAGATAGACCCATTCGAAACAAAAATTCATTCTTCAACAAAATAGAGTTGATACGAGGAAAATAAAATACTTGTGTGTGTGTGTGTGTGTGTGTGTGTGTGTGTGTGTGAGAGAGAGAGAGAAAGAGAGATGTAAAGAGAGAGCAAATATAAGTTAAAAAGATTCAGCCAAACATGACAAGGGTGGAATGAAACGTAGAGTGAAAACGAGTTAAGTCAAAAATATAATTTAAGAATATATTATTAGACTTAAAGGATAGATAATCTCGTAATTGTCAGTCCGCCTCGGTGGCGTAGTTAGCTAAACCGCTAGCGAGATAGACCGCCTAGGACGGATAGATAGAGTTTCGAATCTCGGTCGGGTGAACTATTACTGTCATAAAACATGCTATGTTCTTGTGCCAGAAAGCCAATCACAACTGACTTGAATTTTTATTCCGTTTTCTGGGTTTTCAAGTCTGGAATAGGATGTGGGTTCAGAAGGAAGGGAAAGTGATGCGAATATAGGAAGTTTCTTCGTTTTGTGCCCGCACAAGGTGGTGAAAGTAACATGATGTATGGTTAGGGAAGGGAAGAGAAATGGGGGCGCTGGAGGTGATAAGACCTTGGAAATTTGTAGTGGGGAGATTTTGAAAGGCTGACGCTTGAAGCAAGAAGCAAGTTTCCTCCTTTGGAGGTTTTATCTGATAATAATATCAATTTTGAATTCCTCCATTTAAATTTCTTTGATTGCATGTCCGTTAAACTTCAAATAAGTATTAGAGTATTAAGATAAATAGCTAATATAATCTACGTTTTTAATAGTCTTTTAATTGTTTTATTAAAAAGCTTAAGGCCAAAGTTAATATTCAATTAAATGAATGAATATCATAAAACTTTTTTCAATGATTTTCAAATATTTGAATTTAAAATAGAGAATATAAAAGTATTTTATTGTATAAACGCTTGTTTTTTTAAATATAAGTATTTATTTTAAAACTTTTATCAAGATAATGTGTTTCATATTTTATTGTCATATTTAATTAATTATTTTATTAGGTGAAAATATAATTTGATCGATAAAACTTGTTATTTCAAGCTTGAATTAATTTGTATTACATTTTAACCACTTTAATTTTAATGATAATAAATTTGATATCAATGAGATAATAACTACTTTCAATTATAAGAAAAATTGCAGCCTGACCAAAACATTGAACACGGAACCGAAGCGTTAATCAGTAATGCTCTAACACTGAGTTAATCTGGTTCATCCATAGCTTAAGGCTCGTGAAACGAAACAAACCAATTGGTCTGAGGGGGCAGCTTGACTGCGCGAGTGACTAAAAATATAAAAAAGAACACATTGGTTGTAATGAGAGGTGGCCAGACTGGACTGAGCGCGCGCGCTTGAAAGATAGAACTAGTTATATTTTTCAAGTGCGCTCACTCGAGCCGGTACAGTCTAGTTTACAGGTTCTGGGCTATATTATTGTATTTTGTTCCATTGAGTGTTAGGAAAACTTCTCAATTTGACATGATTTTTTAAATATAATTATCGATAGGTTTAGCACACTTGCTACTAACTGCCTAATTTAATTGGTAAGATAATGAACCATATAAAATATATATTCTCAATATTATAATCAAAGTAGGCTTTACAAATAAGAATCACCATTAACGTGGAGAGAGGATGAGAAAAGCACAACAATAAATCGGTTATCAAAGACCATCCACGTTTAACTGAACCAGATCCGAACCTCTGCCTCCTCGTTAACAACTATCGAGATCTATCTGCCAATCATGAGCTCGCTCGCACGCTTGTCAGTCTGGCTGAGCCCTAGGGATTTGTATTTGGTTTACCTCTCTAGTTTGTCATTTGGCACTTAATTAAATATTTTTCTATTTTCAAGATTGTTTTTTCTAAGATAGCATTTATAAGCAAATTGATGGATTTGGACTATTATTCTCCTTGTTCATTTAACCCACCTTTGTTGGATAAGTTGAAAAGAGAAGTTATGGCTGGTGAAGCCCCTCTTTGATTAAGCCACTTGTATTTAGTGAGGTGAGATGGTGATGATGATGAATCAATCCTCTGTCGGTTAGGTTCCACTTTATAATGTTGTTATTTTATTGGTGGTTAATGTAAGGGACTCTCGGTGTGTGGAGTTTTGTTGTGCTCCGGCTTATTGATGTTAGTAAGGGCTGGGTTCTTACTGTTTATATATATGAAAACTTGCTTTTTATAAATTTAATATTCTATACTTATTATATTTATAAACTTAAACCGATACGGTAGCTCAATGACTGTCACATTTTTACTCGAACCGTTTTTATTTTCGAAAATAGATTAGTTTAAGGTGAGCCATTCACGTATAATGCTGTAGGACGACTGTGAAGAAAAGCCCTTTTTTACGTATATCTTTAAACCAATGTATTTTGGTGAATTAAATAGCTAGGCTGTTATAATTATAAGTCACGTTTATTGTCATATCTAAATATTATATTCATTAAATTGAACCAGAGACTTTGGCTCATTGCACAAATGCTCTCCAACCACTGAGCTACCTTAAAATATGAATGGATAATGACCCTGGCCACGGAACGATTCCTAGATTGTTCACTGGTGAAATCATTGGCGTACTAATCCAAAGGTCCCGGGTTCGATTCCCGTGTCTTAGTGTAATTTTTCAACTTAATAAGTATATTTTGGTTGTTATTGAGAGTTAATTTCATCAAATTTGAAAATGTTCTTGGGAACTGTTTAGGAAATATAAAAGTAATAATTCAATTTACCACCTTTCCGGAATCTAGGCTAGATAAATAACATTGTCAACAAATTTTTTTATTATAATACTTTTTTCGGTATTTTAATTCTTTCTATATAATTCTTTTGTATAGCAAGGTAAAAAAAAGTGTAGTCAAAGATTAAACAAATTTTACAGGTTCGTTCTCGAATAACTAGTTTATACCCTTTATGGAGCCACTTTCCCAACTTCAGATAACTTTAATGCTCTAGCACCATATAACCATATATCTACTTTCTCGCTGTCTTACAGGTAGATAAAGTATTATGATCATCAAAGAAATCGAACTCGAGAGTTTGATGAATCTTGACGTTTCATAAACCCCCGAATCCAAAAAAGTTGGTTTTGACTTTCTTTCTGTCTGTACCTCCAACTAGAGCCTAAACTATTTTACCGATCAGGATACAACTTGGTATCTAGGGTCCTCATAGGATTGTCCTGAGGGACTTTTGAAATTGGGTATCTAACCCTAAAATTAAGGATAGTTTACTGAAGGGAGAAAAGAGAAAAAGTTGATTTTCTCAAAACGATTTGGATTAAAATTTGTATTTTGGGGTTGATTAAGATTATAAATAAACTGGCTATTTTAATTTTTCCATTAAAATGAATTTTAGGGTACTTTACAGAAGCAGAAACGTCCGTATCTCCGCAACTATTTGAGACACTAAATAGCTTATCATTACAAAATTGTAGTAGACTACTATTAAAAATAAAAAACTTTTATATGAAATATGTTTTTATAAATCCAACAGTTTCTGAGATATTGGCAAATATATTGATACAATTTTGTGAGCTTTAGTTGTAAAGAGATACTACTTAAGTTTTAACGCAATAATTCTCCAATGCCAGAGAGTAATTAAATATAAGTAAGCCTCTAAAGGTTTATGTTGTTTTTCCTTAAACCTCTTAGGAGAAATGTTTGTACAACAATGATATATAGCCATTTTAGACTCAATAGTCGATATTCCACTTTTTATTGGTCAATATTAATAAATGAGAAATTTAAAAGCAATGTGATTGCACGAAGAATTGAAACACCTAATAAAATGTCAAAAATCTTAACAGGAAGTTGAAAGTTTAATACGAATTGTTGACCCTTGTGGACCCAAAATTGATCTTTTTTTATCGGTCCAAACATACAAATGAAGACATTAATTCTTTAAAATCAAAATTTAAAAATTTAAAACTTGGACTGAAAAAAAAGTTGTACATAAGTGATGTGCGATTTATGCTTGGGTTTGCTAGTGTATATATTTCGTTTCACATATATTACGAGTTTTGAGTAAATATCTCCATTTTCAAACAATAGAGCGAGAAAGTCCGTGTGGAGTTCCGTAACCATTTATTTTGCTTAATAAAAATATTTCACATTTTCAGTTATTATTTTTTCCAAAATTTATCGATTATGATTTCTCCACCCATCCTTTCCACACCACTCCTAACAATAGAAATAAGAGCCGCTTTGGTGACCGTATGATCTATAACGTGCTAGTTTTGAATCTTGGTCGGGTGTAACCCACTGGAGGTAGTTTTTCCAAAATGATTTACTTCTTTTTCTCCAAGCGTATACGAATGTGGTTAATGCCAGGCCTCTACCGTGGTTCGGATCCCACGTTAAACTGTAGGTCCTCCATTTCATCTCACAATCACCCTACCATTTACACATTAGCGTAAGTGCGTAATAACCCGAACGGGTAGTAAGATGCGGTGCTAATAATAATAATATAATAATGGAAGCATATGCGGGTACACTTTCTCTAACAACTTCCTTAAAACCATTAGTGTAATTAATACACAACTGTATAACCTGAACGGGGAGGAAAATGCACTGCTAACACAAAAATACAAACTTTTACTGGAAGCTAGTGACAAGGAATAAACCAAATTGACGCCCCGATGAAAGTGTTTCGATATGTTAAAAATTAATTGAAAAATAAAAAATATTTAACGTTAATAAAACCAAATGATTAAAATAATATATTTGTATTGTTTCATTTATCTAATTACAGTAATAACTTGTTTTTAAGCCTGTACAATTATGCATGATTATAAAAATACTGCCCAACTTCACAAAGCCTAGCCTTTATCTGTTAGACGCCTGTAAAGGTAGAAAATCTTCAGAGGTAAAAATTCTATATTTTTGTGAAACGGGTAAAATGTAAACGTTGAAATACAAGAACATAAAAGCTATACTTTAAATAATAAAAACAAATGCTATTTTAAATACATGTATATATATATATATATATAACCATTAACATGACGCTCCTCCATATATAACCATAATTTTACTTTAAAATGGCGTGGTGTTGGTTACATCAGTTTTAACTACTTTGTTAAATAAACAAGTTCAATTTCACGATGAAAGCCATACTAAATACTTCATCTTCTGTAATTGTGGCAAGGCAGAGGGCAGCTGGTAGAAATAATACTCAGCAGGAAGCACCATTTAGTCATGACGTCATTTCCTCTCAATTTCATCCTAGCTCCTTCACTATCCCCCCCTCCCCCTAATATTTTCCCACCCTTCGCTTTTACAACCTCACACCTTGGACATTGTAGCATGCTGGTAACACTTTAATTAATCACTCTGGCTCTGAATTCAATTGCTAATCAAATTAACTCCACCCATTATGAGATATGGGTTTAGGGAAGGGAGGGTGTTTTTGAAGGGGCCACCTGTTTTATAACTACTGGAAGAAATTAAAAGTCATCGCCCACCTCTTAGGAGCAAGCAGCTTGAGGACCTCCCGTGGGGAGACAGCAGATTGAAATAAATTTGCAGAAAGAGAGAGAAAGAGAGTAAGAAAGGAATAAACAAATGACAGAAAGCAAAAAGAAAAAAAACATATATATTGTGATAAAAATATCTCAGAGATGTAATCACTTTGTAAAGGAGTTTAGAGGAAAAGGTAAGCTTGGATTTAAAATTACTGAAAAAGGTTAGAAAGAAAAAAAGAGAGAGAAGGATATTTTAAAAATGGACAGAAAGGGGATAAATAAGGAGATATGGTGATGAACGTTGAGAGAGAAAGTAAGAAAGAGACCGAAAGAAATATTGTTAGATGGAGAGGGTAAGATATATATATATATATATATATATATTGATAGAGGGAGAGTGAGAAA
>CABFVX010000127.1:70898-118672 GCA_902151425.1 Timema shepardi
GTGTGTGTGTGTGTGTGTGTGTGTGTGTGTATCTTTGTTAGGTCCAGATAAATTAATTAATGAAATAAATCTCTAGTTTTAAGGAGGGGGTTTTAGGTGGTAGGTCTCATATTGCACTCACGGGCTAATGATATAGTGCGTGTGCTTGTGTGGGTGACGGGATGAGGGTAAGTTTTGAAGGACGAAGGGAGGGGGTATTGCAAGACGCGGGCGCGCTCAACCGTGAGTCAGCTGGGGCGAAATGTGGGAGTTTAGGAAAGGGAGGGTGTCCAGAATTGAACTTAGATGTTGTTAAGTAAATAAACCGTAAGTAACACTTAAGAGGGAAGATCGGTTATTAGTTATTTTGATAAAAATTACATATAACGTGTATGTTTGTGGGAAAAAAAACTACTTTCTATTAGAATTTGTCTCACAACCATAATCTGCAATTAATAGTAAAGGCCTTATTTGACAACTAGAAAGGCTACTAGATCTACTTTTATGTATCCATACGTTAAGTCGTATTGTGATCCTCAGCTGTTATTCATAGATATAAAATAACCTTCCTTGCACGGTAAGAATTTATCAATATTGACCTAAACATTTTTTTTTTGTTATCTAAAAGGCTTTTTCCTTAAAAATAGAATTAAAAATAATTTCAGTGAGATATTCAATTTATTTAATGGAATGAAATAAGGTTTTGTAAATATTTGCAACATCATTTTTTAATAAGTTTAATTTAAATATTTTCATTTTCCTGGTAATACTAAAATCATTTATTTTCTTAGTAATAAAGCTAGACTACTTGTTTTTTATTTTAGTCTATGAATTTTTAGGCCTACAGTAGGTGTATTTTGATATGTACACATAAATGAGTTACACTTGTAATACCATTAATTCTTCATAGCTTAAGGTGTGGCTGAAGGGAGCACGAGTAGTTTTACAGTATTAAATTTTTTTAGCAAAATTTATAAATATTTCTCCAGTAGCATCATAGAGTTTAATTTTCTGCAAATGCTTATATCAACATATCTTTAATATCTTTCAAGGGTTTCCTGGAATTTTGTCTAAATCTTTTTCTCTTTATTTAAAAAGTTTTGACAAAATTCTAGGACACCCTTAACTAAACTCTATGTTTCTACTGGAGATATATTTGATTTATTTTGGCCAAAAAATTCCTAGTCTATAAAAACTGTAAAAATACAACTCCCTTCTGCCTTACCTTAAAAAAATTCGATTGAAACAACTTCTACAAAATATACACAACTACAATCTTATTTTATAATGTCACCAAACAAAGCGGCTGGACATTCATTACCTGTTACAGATACCATACAGGGAATTTGAATATGTCAGCGTCATATGGAAAACCAAATAATTTTTAGTCCATATCGTCCTTTATAAATATTTAAATATTAGAGTGGTGAAATAAAAATCTGTCTAGAACATACAGACGTATACTAAGATCGACATAGAGACAACCTTTTAGTACATACACAACTGGACAACTTTGAAATAATGCTTTTTCTATTTATATTTCCGATGTCAAAGTTGACGTCATGTGTAGAAAGGGACGGTAAATCGACATAAGCTTGGTTGATAAAAGACATGAATATGTGTTTAGTAACTCTCTAAACTGTCTTCATACGAGATGTATTTGGCGTTAATATGAATGAATAACTTAAGCGTGTTTGTGATGGTTTTGTGTGTGAGACAATATCCCAACTCTATAATACAACAAATTTGAGCCATTTAAAATTATATCTGCTTCCGCTACTAAAATAAGCTTATTTCTTCGACTGATAAAAATGGAGCTCTACTAAATAACCATTTTTAGTCTCACCAATTATTTTTGGTCATCTCATATTACTACCCGTTTGGTTTGTAGACAAATTAACTAATTACTCTCATGTAAATGACGAGGGAATTTAAAGACAGTTTATTCACATTGATAAAGACATTAGGAAAATCCATTCTTAGTATATTCAACCAGAATTCGAACCTCGATCTCCCAGTCATCGGAAGTCCAATCCATCTCGAGTGCTCTTAGACCATCTGACCACCTAATCTCATTGAAAAAAAAGTTAACAGCTTAACTTAACAGCTCGTGGCATGGGCTATTTTCAGACTAACAGATCTGAACATGTGGATATTCTTATCACACCGTAGAATACTCACCGGTTAACTTTCTACGAAAGTATATTCTCTTCTGTAGAGCAGGGCCGGTATTGCATGAACTGTCAAATGGGGACAAAGAGGGTGAGATAACAAATCCCAGGTACACCTTTGACAAGCTATGCTTACTCTGGAATTACTCCACTACACGCCGATGATTGGAAGTTTCTTTGTATATATTGATTTGTATATATATCTTGATAATAATAGACAATATGACTTTTGCTGTCATATAAATACACTAATACATCTGTTTAAATAACAGAAATTATCTATAAATATTTTTTTTTAAATCCAGCCACTATCAAAACCATCGCATACAAACTTGCCTTTTTGGTTTTGCTAAAATATTTGGTTTTAATAACTTGAGGTGTAACCAGGAAACCTCTCATACAAAAGTTTCAAATTACTGAAGACACACTAAGGAATTGCGTGAAGTGGCCAACTTCTCGCTCATAAGGAAACGTTGCGTTAAGCTTATTTTCACTAGTCCCTTCTCGTATATGTGACGTCCCTGAAGTTTTGATAAGACAATGGTTTTAACAAACGGCTTAACCGGGCACACGGTAACGCTTCAAGTGGAAACTCCATCAAGGCAATATTATACACCCTGCTGACTTTCTATAGGCATTTTGCGCGACACTGTGTCTGCTCGCAATTAGCCTCATATTGTCGGATTGAAAAGGCATGGAAGAGGTAGGGTGTTATGTTTGTGTGTAGAAGGGACTGGGATGAGGCTTTATGTACTAGTTCCTGCATGGGACTTCACATTGCACTAGTGGGATTTGCTGAATAGTTAAACTGTGGCAACTCTGTTACAATTCTATGAATTAATTAGTAGGAAAGTCCATGAAAGATAAGGTTTATAATAGTGAGATAGTAAGAAAGGTTACTTTATGATTATATAGATAATGGATTAGTTGTGAAGCTGTACATAATGGTTCATACCTTACTTAACTATCGAACAAAGCTATCGGGATAGTTTGAAATTGTTAGTTTAGGGACAAAACTTTGTATAACAATCAAAATTGCTAGTTTGATATTTAAAACTAGTCTACCGATAGACTATAAACTAGAGCATGTAGTGTTACATTTTTAAGATAGTTGTAGGTTTGAAACTTAACAATATTAGTGAAAATACAAGTTTATTAATAATTTAAACAAAGTTTATATTTAAAAGTCAATGCAACTGAAATAATAAATACAGGGTTTGACATAATAATAGCTAGCGTGCTAGCGTTCAAAGGCTTTAATTATGTATTGTAGTTTAGGTAAAAAGTAGGGCTCTTAAGAGTAACTGGGGTCCTGGATGGAATGGCTTAGTTGTAGCCGGAACATAGTTACTCCTAGAATTGTTCATAGGCCTCACACTACGTAATTATCCTAATATCCCCCGCTCCCCTTCTGGATATTCAACTCCCGACTTAAAACTTTGAGATGAGCTTTACTAGCAATTCTCACACTTGGAAGAGTTCTGTCGCTCAAATAGAAGTGTGATCCCTACTCTTGATTCATCGACTATACTTTGTCTACGGTATGAGAGGTGGTTACTACTTGCAGAAAGGTTCTTTATTACAAATATTGAAAGTCAATTTAAAATATATCACTCAGAAAATAATTATTATTTCCGAATACGTAGACTTAAGTTACTTTCAGCCAATATTTTCAATAAAGAACATTCTGCTAGCTGTCACCCCCTCTCCTATTGTAGATAGGGTATATTTTTTCTAGAGTGAACATCGGGTAGGTCCTGTTGTTTATTTTAAGATCTACCTTGAAAAGTAGCTTGGGGATTCAGTTATTGCCGAGTTAAATATAAGAGTTGTTAATAGTAATTGTAGCTACCATTAGTTGAATACGGATATTTAAAAAATGCTATTTTCATTTATTCTTGTTCACTTTTTATTTTAATAATGCAAGACTTATTGCTGAAACTTATAGGTTTAAATAAATGGATACCATGGGCTGAAGTATAAATTATAAATCTACATTGCAAATTAAACTCCTACTAAACCGTGGCTTTGAAATGTACTAAAAATTATCCTGAAAAAGATTTTCAACATAGTTTGATATAATCATTCCTACACAATTTATACCAAACTACTAAATAGCCTGACATGCAACATCACCTTGCATAGTTAAAGAATTTAAAAGTTTAAAAGATTTATTAACTATTTTTTTATCTGAAAAAGTTGGATATTATTTATAGGTGTATTTTCCCATTCTTTTGAATAGCTTAAAGAAATGAGGTTTACAATTAAGCTAAATTATAACACATCCATTATCTATAAGTGTACACATTCAAAGAAAAATTCAATTAACATTTTATACACTTGTTCAAGCTATATCTGTTTCCTAATATATATTTTTTTAGGATAAAACCAACCACAATTTTTCCAAATCATTAAATGCTAAAAACAAATTTCACCGCAAATTATTTTTATCAAGTTGTAAATTTATTTAAGTTATTAATACAGCTGTGTTTGAGTAGATAATTTTAGCACTCCTTTAAACTAACCTGACGGGATATTTGCTTTTTTAATAAATAATTATATAATAGAGATGAGTAAGGATGTATTTAGAGGAATTTCAATGGAATTTGTTCGAGATTAGAATGTAAGATTATTTAGGTAAAACAATCCTTAGTAGGCCTACACCTAACCAGGATTCAAGCCCAGATCTCTCCGTCATGACGTGCCATTAGCAGTCTAAAAGAGCGATGCCTTAGACTATTAGGCCACCGAAGAGGGTAATAATTCAATTAAATAAAATACTAGTGATTTTTTGCACCGATAGCTGCAGATTATTACACTAAAATGTACTCTCAACTTTTTATTGGGAAAAGATTTATATAATAATCCTTCAATCTACCTTTTAGTTAGGAGTTTACGCGTCGTGTTTAATTTTATCCCAAACTTATATTTTCCCCTTTCCTGCCACTATGAGAACTTAGTAACGACCCTTCTCCCAGCTCTCTTTCTATTGGTTGCACCAAACCACCTAAATAAGAATCAAGTTATTATTTCTAATCAAAGAGAAAAAAATATATTATTGGCAGATTGATTTATTATATTTAACCAATTTAAACAAAGAACCAAAAGGTGCACATTTGCTGGAAAAACTGTGTTTTTATTGGTAACTAATATATTTTTTAACATCCGATACCTCTAAATTAAAAAATTAATGGTCGTTTTTCAAAATCAAATCATTTTATTGGAATTCCAACTTCCGGAAAAGGGCTTATTAAACAATATATAATAACAGAAACAAATATTTAAAGACATAGAAGAGAGAGGATAAAAGTCAACAATGCAAACAAATTGTATATGTTTAACCTAATATCATCGGTTTCATAATATATACACATAATTGACCTAATTTTTATATTTGTTGTACTATACTACCAAAGTGAAAGTTGGGTTTGTATTATTTGTAACCAGTTAGAAATATATTTCAATCTACATATAAACACTCGTTTACAAATGAGGTTTTCTCTGGTGATTTAAATACATAATTAAAAGCTGAAAATGATCTAGGAAAATCAAATTTTCGTTTAAAACTATTTTTTTATCGACATCATGAACCCCTAACTTTTAAAATGAGAGTTCGTTTGTCAAAATCTCTTAAACCGTTTACTCATAATTTTTATAAATGGAAATGGGGTTATAAAATTATATATAATAGGTATATATTATATATCAGTGATAGGGCAGTGGCGTGCTAAGCAAAAGGCCCTGGGCTTAAATCCGTATCCAGGTGTATTTTTCAAATATTATAGATTAATTTTAGCTCTTATTCGAAATATAATCTTGACCTTTAGATAAGTTTGCAGTCTTTTAAAAACTACAACGGCAAATTTTTTTTCTTAATTTTAAATGTTCATTGCATCAGCGTTTGAATACCAACATTTGTCTGATTTGTTTTCAATGTGAGTAGGGTGCAGGGGATTAAGGCCGACGGGAAACAGAGCGTGTGTGACGTCAGTCGGACCCATTGGATTGATTAGAGGCAGTGTAATTGATTGGCAGGCAGCGCTGCAGTGTACCAACCAACCAGGTGAAGTCCAAGGAAGGTAGCATCTGTCCTGGAGTGGTGAGGGACTAATGACTTCATTGATCTATTATTATCCCCCGCGTGGTATCCATCCGCAATCGAACAGAGTGGCTGGAAGGGATATTAAGAGCAGTGACTATCATGCTTCAAAGGGAATAATGGATGCAATCCCCCAGTTTATATTTGAACTTATCTTTACTCAAAGAAAGAGAATATTGTCTAGTGCATTAAAATAAGAATATTTAGCGAGTGATAATAGGTACATTATTTTTATGGGTATTTTCAATCCCTGAAAGGTAAGCAACGAATAAATCATTTAAATTAAATGTAATTACTAATTGTGTGCTATATTTTGTATTATGTAGCTTTCAAACAAAAATCGACTAAAAATTAGCATACACTTATATCTCATTTCAAAAGAATGAGTGTCAGTATAATTAAAGTATTTATTTATGTTAGCTGGAATCCGATATTAATCCCAAAATACACATTAATTTTTAAAGCTAGAAATCAAAGGAAATATATTATTCCTTAAAACATATAGACTATATAAACATGTATATATACTCTAATTGTAATTGACAGGCCGATGTCAATTACTCAACCTGACAACACCATTCATTTTGAATATTCATGAAGGGTTAGGTTTTGTTAGGTTGGGCTAGCTTGTTATAGAAGTATATTTCGGTATGTTAGTTATATTATGATGAAAGAGTAACTAAATTGGTTAATACACCCATTTAATTTTATATTTGCCAATGAATTTATTCCTTGCGTTGGTCGAGATTTATACCCTTGAAAAGGTCACGTAAATTTGGCCATGGTTGAAAATTAGCTTGGGAAGATAAATACCAAATAAACAAGGCTTAACTAATATATAAACAAACCAAACCATGCAATGTAATTAAATCTGCAATTTTTAAAATTTCATATTTGAAATTATATTCAAGGATCTTCTTACTTTTTAAATAAAAATCAAATGAACAATTAAAATAATTAAATAAAGTTTGTACTTCTTATAATTTTTATTTTTGATGAGTTTTCAAATTTGAAACATTCGCGGACCTCTTGGGTGGTTCCTCTACAATTTTATGAAATGTAATCTTTCTATCTCATTGAGAGGTAGGCCTACTAAAAGATACCTGGAGATATATACATACACATAACGTTACTTTTATTGATATAGATACACACGAAACACGTTATATTTTCACAGAGGCGTTATTAATTGCTCTATGATTAATGCACATATCTGCACCCCTTTGGTATCAGAGCAACGAAATATTCATACAAAATATATACCTAACCTGTCACATGTTATTTAAATTATATTTAGGATATAATTTTGGATTCATTGAAATAATTCTTGTATATTAAAGGAATACATTTTGTACACACAAAATAGACAATACCTGAGCGCTTGAAAAGTTTTTGAAAATCTATTAAGAATCATGAACATGCATAGCTCATAGACGTTACATCTTTCTTAATATGTAAGAAATTGTATTTTTACAACTAGCTTTAAAATTAAAAATTAAAAATAGAATTAATACTTTTGGGGATTTCTAAACGCTTTGCTTGGGAATATGTAGGTATCTCACTAAATTTTTCTTCTATTTAAAGCTTAGTTAGTATTAAAAACACAAATACAATTAAAGATATAATAGTGTCTAAGCTATCAATCTTATTGGACTGTCTATTTTTAAAAAAAATTGATTTTAATATAATATTGTGCTGGTGACGTAATCGGTGACTTAAAATCTAGCTCAACGGATAACACTAGAATTAGGCAACGCAGTTGGAACCAGACGTTGTATCGTGATAAGGGTTTCTGTATTCTATTTTATAAAACAGTCGAGTATATAGTTTAGTGAAACTATTTAAGAATATTTAAACAAATACAACACTAACGTCTTTTTAATTTAAAATTGCCCTAAAAAAATGTATGAATCTGTCTCAGTATTACTGGATTCAAATAAAGACATGAGAAAAATACTTTGATAGATTTTCTGGTCCTAATGCAACTTTGTATCTAACCCGGTTAATCAGCCCTGATATGGGCTCTTAAACTATCCTATTTGATTGGACGTTAAAGAAAACAGCATTCACCCTCAATTGAGGAGATCAATAGGAACTTATCTGGTTTCATGAATGAAGCACCCTAACCACTATTATTAGTCTACTATCTGAACAGGGATTACTATTAGGTCTTTAAGCAGGTGCTTACCTAATTAAGATAGTTTTAATTTTAATTTATTTAAGCAATATAACGTGCAATGTCTTAATATCAACAAATGACTATCATACTAACTTAAAACTAGAACAAATACAACACCCAACACCCAGCCCCCAGCCGCTAGTAACTAGTATCATTGGCGAAATGTGGGTCCCCTTTTCACAGCGATAAACTGTTTATCGCTGTGAAAAGGGGACCCACATTTCGCCAATGATACATTTTGTAGCCATGCCAGTATTTGAACCCTAGACCCATGCCTCAGTTTCACTAATGTGTTAGGGATTATAGAGGTCACATTTAGAAGTTTTCTACAGGCATTTACGTGGAGGGGGAGGGACAAATATTTGAGGAAAAAACACCCTCAGTAAACCTGACCTATATTTGAACCCTGAACTCTCAGTCATCGGCAGTCTAGTCTATTGCAAGAATGATGCCTTAGACCATTCGGACACTGAGGTGGGTGGGTATATAATTGGCTAACATCTTAAGCGCAACGTTTAATCGATCACGACCACGGCTGACGCTGACCTCTATATTAATCCCTCTCCCCTCCATTTCTTCTGCACATTGAGAGGACATGTATCGTGTGCCACGTGTAGCACAAAACACAAGTAACAGATAACTCTGGCACAAGACAAATGACTTACAGACCAACAATTACATATGATTAGTGGCCGCAGATGGTGTGAAGAGGGGTAAAGGAGGAGTGAGGTGGACGACTTTCCAGTGGTCATTTCCAAGGTGTGGAGACCAATACCAAGGTGGCTTCTCTCTTCGAGTGTGAAGCGTCAAACTTCCTCTTTTCACTGTCTACAAATTATATAAACCGATATTAGACAAAAAAATATGAATATTTTAAGGTAATTTAATGGGTTCGTTTGTCGGGGTTATTAAAAGTTACTGATGGAAACACAAATTGCAGTAAAATTTCTATAATCCGAACTATGGCAACTTTTTTTTTACTTATAACTGTGTTATAAGCAGTAAAGCCGAAATAAAGACAACATCGTGAACTTATAATAAATAAAATCAACTACTACAAAAAGTTCCCAAAATAATTTTGCCAGCCTCTTCAAAACCAGTTTACCTTCAAGTGTTCTTGGTTCAAAAGGATCAATGAAAATACAAATACTTCTAGTCCTATAGCTGTTTGAACCATATTACACCTTTATGCAGATAAAGAACGAATTTTTCAGTGTTCATGACCAATAACCCTTTTTTTAACCAAACAAATCATTAGATAAATTAAAATTTTTGTTTTATTATTTTTTATATATTTTAATAAGGATTAAATAATTTTAGAGGGACCATTTACCTTTATTTAACTAGTCTATGGTCAAATGGTGGATTGTTCGTGGTAGATATTAAATAATAATAATTATTATTATTAGCAACGCGTCTTACTACCCGTTCGGGTTATACGCACTTACGCTAATGTGTAATGGTACGGTGATTGTGAGATGAAATGGAGGACCTACAGTTTAACGTGGAATCCAAACCACGGTGGAGGCCTGGCATTCCCCACATTCACAAGATGTCTTGTCAGAGGTGAAGGAATATATATTAAAGAACTGTGGATTAATGTAAGAGAATTAAACAAAATTTAACGACAAAAAAACAATATTAGACCTATTTTGATCAAAACAAGTTGTCTGAAACACTATAAATTACGAACATAAAACATTAACACGTGTTCTCTTTCATTCCACCTTAAAATGACGAATATCTTATTATTTTTCCATAAAACATATTTTCTTCATTTTTACTTTCTTAGCACCGCGTCTTACTACCTGTTTAGGTTATACAACTATGTGCTAATTACACTAATCGTTTAGGGATTAGGAAGGCTTAATTTAGAGTAAATTGACCCGAGTTTGCGTAGAGGCCGAGTGGAAAACCATTTAGGAAAAAAAACACCCTTAATACACCGGACCGGGATTCAACCTCGATCTCCCCATCTTAGGCAGCCTAGTCCGACATGAGATTAGCGTGTTAGACCACGTGGCCACTGAAGCAGGTTTTCTATTTATTCAATCCTTGTTATGTTTCAAATAAAAATCCATATTGAAGAGGGCTCTATGCATATTTGTGTATTCAGTTCCACCTATGTTATATTAGGTATTAGATAATTTTTTAAATCTATCTTTTAGGACCGCGTCTTTCTACCCCTTTGGGCAGTACGCGTATACTCTAACTACGATGGCTTGTTATGAATTAGGAAGGTTGAATTTGGAGTAAGTGCCCTCACATTTGAATGTTGCGATAGTTAAAATCCATTTAGTATAAAAAAACACTTTCACTGCACCCAACCTAGATTCAAGTCCTGGTTTCCATGTCATCAAAAATCCAGTATGTTGCCAGGGTATTATACTATCAACACAACCTCAACCTTTATTTTGTATCTGTATATCTTGGTTTCATCCTAACCTCCACTAATGTGATCTTGAGATTGGACACGGAGACACTATTAAAGCAATGTGCTTTCTCCACGTGGTTCCAAATTTGTATTTAATGTGGAAAGATAGTATTGCAGTGTAGCTACTTAGGGGAAGAAGAAAGAGAGGGTAATTTTGTCTTTTCCAAAATAAAGTGGTGCAATAGTAGTAGTGGGGTTAGGGGGAAGACGCATGGTGGTCCTTTGGGAGACAAAGGAAGGAAAGTAACCAGGTTTCTGACACTCTACACTCCCCTCCTCCACCCCCCCCCCTCACCCATCAGACACCCTAATTTATTTTCTCCATTCTCTTTGAGTGACACTGCATTGGTTCCCCCATTTCCTAAGCCATAGATTTTACTTTAAAATAATAACAACGTAAAAATGTCTTCATAAAATTACTCATTTAATGAAATCAAGTTTCTCTTCATGATGTTTAAATAAGTTCTAAGATACAACTAAACGTAATTTTTAGCACAAGATATTGTAGAAAGCATTTCTAATTCCAAATATGTTTAATTAATATACAATATACTTTAATATTGGCATATAAGTAAAACTATTTAATAAATGGATTAAATTCTATTAAATTTAATGCAAATTAAGGATGAGTCTATTAGAAATATGGTAATAGAATAATTTAATATAAATAGTACTATTTAAATATGTAGCATATATATAATTATATGTATGTACAAAATTTACAAGAACGACCAAATATGAATTCTCTCATTTGAAAAACTTGTTTATTAAATGTGCACGGATTCATAAAATTATAAAAATAATCATTTAGATGTGATCCAGTTGTGCTAGTTTACGCTGCACTACAAGTGAAGGCATAGTTCTGCTATAACTGACCTATGCGAGTAGTCATTATTTTCAGCTGCAGGTGATGGTGAAAAACATATACAGAATCACATGCACATAGATGAACCTTTTTAATGAATTCATTCAAATAAAAGTGGAAAGTTACTTATCACTCTTCAAAATTTTGTGTATTATAGTGAATACCAATCTTCTAAATAACATACTTTTTTATGTTTGGTTATATTTTTTTGTTTGTTTTTTAACGAGTACTTATATTTTCTAGCATAAAAAAGCTTATTTTTGTACGAAATGTATTATCGGGTTTTAAATTAATCTCTTTGCAATCATGAATCTAGGACACAAAGCACTCACCTACCCCTTATCCCCCCCTACCCACCCACACAAATGGATAAAAGGATTGTATTGCAGATTTTAAATCAGGGTAGCTCGCAAACCAATTTGTAGATTTGAAAGTATCTCCCATACTCATAGAGATAAGTTACCTTAGTTCATGTGTTCGTCAAAGCGAGTTTCCATTAATACAAATGACGAAATGAGTTCTCAAACCAAACACACAATCATTTCAAACGCATTCGCTCGGTGACCATTTAATGTCTTACGGACAGAATAATTTTCATCACAATTGCTGTACAACTCAGACACGCATTATAGACGTACATACCAGACCGACTATTTAGTTCCATCTCTCAAAACACAGGGGGAGAGAATAAAGGGGGAGGGATTGGTAGTTACGACATCATGTGGGAGTCTAGAAAGAGACAGAAATTATTTATAGGCGTAGCGAGATGCTGTAATTGCGTCAGACTTAAAAGAGTCGTTAATCGTTTGGAGCGGAGTAAAAGTAGGGTGGAACGTGGGGGGCTAAGGGGTGATAATAGACGACCAAACAGTGAACTCGCGTCCGGACGGACGGATCGCAAACGCTAGGGCGTCCATCAAGCGAGTGACGCCAAAACCTCCCGCTGTCTACACACGTCGATGGCTCGAGAGTTTATAGCCAAAGTTAGTTTGAATTGTAATCATGCTCTTTGGGCAAACTAAATAGTCAAGTTTGTTTGTTTTAGGGGGGAGGGGGCTTTGTTCAACAATCATAGACTACGGCAAAGCTCTGGTAATTGAAGAGTTCTGAACTTATACGTGTGATGGGCTAAAAGTATTTGACCCCTCACAATAATGGATTATACATGTATATGCTGTTCCTATATATCTTCTCTATAAACTTACAAAATAAAAATCACCAATAATATGTTTCTACTTACCTCACTTTCGGCTTATGCGAACTACATTTTGAATACCTTCACAGTCCTATTACAATTCGTGAGCCCTTGGCGTGTTTAAATGGCTTCTTAAATTCTGCATACTTATTCAAATTTAGTGAAAGTTTAAGGAGAAAAAGGAGCGTCGTGCGCAATCGTATGAAATTCTCCTCCATGGTCAACTCTTCTAGCCTAGAGGAGTAAACGACACGAGATCGACTCCCATCTATTTATTAAACTGGAACGAAACATGGGGAAATAAGGCCTCTCCTTCCACGATCCACCCCCATCCTATATTTTGATAATATATATTTGGGTGTTCATCCAACTAAATGAAACTCATTATTCAATCATAGACCGAAGAAGACAAATTGTTACGTTTGATTGTAGTCGCCTGCTTCTCAACGCTTAAGTGATGTCTTTGAGGCTGATATAGATGTTCTAGTTGACTAGTTGAATAAATTCCTTTTCGAAAATATGTCTTCTTCTGAGAAAAGTTTAGCTGCTTAATGTCTGCTTAGAATTGTTAGATAAAGGGTTAAATTGTATTATATTGAATGGTAAGCAATTTGTCTATATATTTAAAGACAATATATAATTTAATAATACGTGTGTTTACGAGGAGCTTACTCAATCAAGGTATTGCGTCATGAGGCTGGGATGTAGCACATACTTGTGTATTCTATTTGTTTAAGAAACTCATATCAATTACTTGAACTAGGACTTGTTTAAATGTTAGTTTAATGTAGTTTTTGTTTGGTGTCCTTAACCTTATGTATATTATCCAGCATCTTAATTTAAAAAAAAACACATTAGTATCCTAGTTTTGTATATTATTCCCAATGGCAGATGAGGTATAGGTAGCTTTATTTTATTGCAGAATGTTTTTTCCATCATTAATATAAGTGGATTTGACACCATTACGACTTGGGACGATGGAGATAATTCCTACGGAGCTATTGATGATAGCTGGGAATGTATTATTTATGTGCTTATTTTTTTAAGTATGGAAAACTCTTAAGTGACTTTTTAAGAGGGATGTAGGTGACGTGAGTTAATATCCGTATTTTGGTTAGTTCCTACGACAACCTTATTTAGGCTTGGATAATATCCGATTCACTATGCACACTTATTTTAATTTTCTACATATAAATTATTAGAAAAATTTCGAACATATGTTATGGGTATTTAGTAAAATGTTTTTCGTTAAATACCACTATGTTCATGAAAAATATTAAATAATGATTGACATTACTATGTATAAGAAAATTAAAATAAATACTATATTTATATTCAATCAAAAGCATATTTATTTTGGTCAATAAATGTTTTCTGATATAAAAAGTACCAAAAATATGAAATTAAGTTCTTGTTACATTCCCTCTCTCCTTAATGTGTGTTACGGTCCAAGTTTCAATATCAAGGTATCGTTATGGTCTTAATATTTACCTTAAACATTAGACACATCTTCAGTTCTCCATATTGTGATTTTTACTTAATAAGATTTAGGACCATACTCCTATATTATTTTTGGCATTTCCAAGAGATAAGATTCTCCGTTAAACCCTCTTTTTCTTACACCCCCCCTAGGTTTGCCCATGTCGTATTCTGACCTTGATAAACCTTTTTCGTCGGCTTTCAAATTTTAAAATTCAGCTTGTCATATTAGCCTCTTTAAACTAAACAAACTCTGGCCCCACTCACCCCTTAAACATAAGCAAGTGGGGTTGGTTAAATAATTATATATATATTTATTTATATATATATATATTTGGCAAATAAAATATATAGGGGATACTTTAATCAAACTGTTGGTAACCAAAAGTATACATTCGAGTGCAATTTTAAGTCTTGAAAAAATAAGTAATGTTAATTTATTTTAAATGTGATTTTTAACTATCGCTATTGATATATATGATCAATACTTATCATTATAATAATATAATAATATAATAATAATAATAATAACAAAACATATGTTTGTATTTTCTAAATTGTTCTTTCTATAAAACCTGTACTATAGAAGCACTGCCGAGTAAGCTAAGGTATGGTAATAGGAAAATTAGTGTAAACATTCACTTGTATTAACAAAATTATTAAGTAATATTTAATTATATTTAGAAAATTTTGTGGGTAGTTAAAAAACAATACAGTAATCAAGAAAAACTTCTATTAATATAAAACCTTTATATATATTACCTCGAAAGAACACCCAAACAAACCTATTCAGAAAATGTGTATTTGAATTCTGCCTTCACAAAACTTTTAGTTATAATATTACTACTACTTTCAAGTTAGAAAGAAAATCCTTTCACAAAGACCCACCAATCTTCCCACACCATATCTAATACCATTTTCACCCAGAAAAAGTTTAAAGACGTCTCCTTTCAGTAACGAGGAAATCCACCATTTCCAACTCTCCTCTTTAACTGGCGACAGGGTAGCCATTCTGTGGACCCATCTTATCGCTTCGTGAAATGACCACCCTTCATTGACGACGTCCTAGTAATAGTTTGTTCGACATTACTGGTATCATTTCCCCACCCTACGACTGCCTTTAGCTCGTTTGTTTGAGGAAAAAGAACCACCACCTCCATCCACGCTAAGCTTACCCATTTCTAATTTCCCCTCTCTCTATTTTAAACTCGAGACGAAGCTTCATTACCTGTTACATTTAGCTAATGACTGGCTCATCTTATCTAACTTTGATCCTTACTAACGCGGACTTCCTCATGAATGTGTAAACATTTGGCTACATGGTTCAGTTAAATGTGACGTGAGTAGCTGTGAAAATATTTTCTAGTTTGATATGGCACATTTTTAAAACTAACAAGTACAATAAACACCAAAGGCTACTAACCATTTAATCCAATGAGCAGAGCTCAGGAGATAAACTTAAAAGACGTAAAGATATTATTAAAGGAGCAATAAAAGTAATAAATACAATTTCTAAAGAGCTTAGCCAAAAATCGAACCGCCACCTTTCCGTTACTGGAAACTCAGGCTCTTTATTATAAATTGACCGCTTAGACTATGCTGACCATGAGGCTTATGCCTACCAATGTTGCTAGAAGTTTATCAAAGTGACATATCATCTATAATATTTTGAGAGTAGAAAGCTTACTTATAATATACTTATATGCTTGTATGACTTTAGTTTTTAAAATAAATTATTTCTGACCTAACAAGCTTTGTTTCCAAATACATACGAATTTAAAAAAGAATTTTTGATCTGTGATTTATTTAATAACATAATTGATTAATTAGAATTAAATGTTGGGAAGCATAAACTTAAATTAGATTATATAAATAAGTTATAAAATATATGTGTCCCCTTTATAATTTCAAAAATCAAGTATTTATTTGATTGAGTATACAGTCTACTTATTTAAATTTTTGCAACACAAAATAATGGTATATAGAAATGTAATCTCAACTTTTACAAACTGGATTGAATATATTTAATAAAAAAATATCAGTTTGAGTCATTTCCCATGGAGTACATCGTTTTAAATAACTTTTTTTTTCACCCGCTATTTACTCTACAACCTACTATAGCTTACACAGAGAGCGTACGAGTGGCTTGAAAGTTATCTACCATCTCAAAACGAAACAATCAATGTAACTGCATTCAATAAAGGTAGAAAAAAGAAGAAGAGGGAGCGTTGGATGTATACAACAGAGAGAGATTCTATTGAATGTTTGGAAGCCAGATAAAGTTAAAATGAAATCAGTTTTTTGTAAAAAAAAAGTTTCATACAACACACATCCATATCATGGCGAGGACCTTTATTTTCATCCCTATTGTAGAAATGTTAAATTTTCAATGTGCTACGTTCTGAACTGGGTAGATATTATTTATTGACATTGGTTATTTTTCTAAGGGTTGACAAACGTTTAAGGGTGTGAGTCTATCACAAAAAAAGAGATTACTATCTTAGATAGGGAGAGAGCTGAAAAGAAAACTGAACTCACATCAGTTCATCATATACCTCATTTTAATGATATCTCACTGTGTCACATTTCACCCTGATTTCGCCACCCCCCGCCCTCTTCCCTCCTGTAAGGGTAGTTTCAAGCCACGTGATTTATGGAGTGTAATAACATTGTATACTTAGCTCGTGGCTTATTGTGGGTTTACTTTTGTTTACTGAGGAGGGGTTAGTGGTGTTGTTTTTTTTCCCCACTGGTAATCCACCCTTGTATTCTTTAACAGGAAAAAATGAGAATACAAGTTATAAAGTGAGAATATTTCACGAGTATCACTTAAAGTACACCACTCTTATCAGTATTACTCATTATAACGGTATTATTTGTATTAAATAATACACTTTTATTATTAAAATGGGATTCGTTAAGGAAAAATTCAAAACACGGTTGAAAGATTCTTTTAATGTATTCAAGCTATTTTCAACATAAACGTAAAATATATGAGTGAATATCATGTATATTAGTAATAAAAATAAGCATACTTCCTAATATAATAGCATATTAACGTTTATATTCTTTCAAGTACTTGTAGTTTTCAGTAACAGTGCCAATGCAAAAATGCAAGCCCGTTAAATAATATTACTCTACATAAAGACTTGGAAAGTTATTTCTTATTTAAAGTACACTATGTCTTGCACTAATTTTTGTTTAGGTATAGTTTGTTGGTATAAATAGGAAAGGTCGAAACTTCAGGAAGTATCTTATGTATGATCCGACATTGACTGCAGAATGATGCTCGTGAACAGTAAGCCAATAATTATGTGCAAAAGTTGAATTACTTTATTCCAGGAATATAAATGCACCATAAAAGAATATGGCAATCATAAGAGAAAATGTACAAATGCAGATAACAGAAAAATTCAATATTTGAAAAACTCATAGTGGTCATCCTTTGAGTAATCAAAATATAGTGTAGGATTCTACTTGTCCTGCATCACATCGTGAACCCGGTATTGTTGGCGTTTTTATATCTTTTTCTCTTGGGGAATAAGATATAGCCCAAGAGCAATAGTTTAATTTCCTCTGTTTGATTTATATAAACATTTACCGATCACCAAAATAATCCAATCATATTAGCAGAACGGTTGGCACGCAGTCTTAAAAATGTGAATCATAATTTATAACTAAAAAAAAATAGTAGGAATGTTACACACGTCACGGTAGTCATATGCTCGAAGGAACAGCTTTCGCAAGAAACTGGTTTGCCAATGAGATCGAGAGTTTTGATACTCGTTCGAGTGCAATGAGGGTGATTTTTCCTAGTTGGTTTTCCAATATAATTTATTTGGGTGGGGTGCATTTCCTATAGATTATACTTTCGTCATCCTTAGATCATCAATCTAGATATACGAATGGCCTGAAAGGAAAAGAAAACGCGACTCAAAAATATAAAACCCATTTTTACAAAGTTTCTTTTTTGAAATATTCCCTTACCTCCAATAGAGTCGAATCACTTTTTCTCCAAGGTAGAAATCAAATTTCATAAGAGAAGGTAGATTTAAAAAAATAAAATAATAACTTTTTTCGGGAAAGATTTATGATATTTCATCATTTTATGTGCGCTATTTTATAGGTATATATTATATATTATATAGATTGACGGCTTCCCATCACATATAAGCTGACTTAGTACGAAAATAAACGTAGATATAGTAACTTTTATAGGTGTCAAATATTATTCTTTCTTTGAAATTAGAAATGTGCCTTCCTCCTCATCAGGATTGTGTGGTTATTAAAAACATACTTTATAAGAGCTTTCTATCCTACCAGACAAACATGCAGACCGATTTAAATAAGATGATTCCTATTTCACATGTATAAAAATGACTATAACACGTATTTATACGTCAAATCATGTGATCAACATTAAAAACTTGGTAGATATTATCCATACCTTTAAAATAACACTAATGATAAATATACTACAATGTTATCATTGTTTACCGCATACAATTATGTACATATTTTATAAAAGGTTCGTCCTATAACATTTGGACTAAGCCTATAATATAATTCCACACAAATTATTATTTGGATTATAAACATATTCAGTGCACGCAGCGTCCCTCTTAAACCAACCAAACTATTATATTTCTTGCGAGTAAGGAATGTGGTATTAATAATAATAATAATAATATATCCCTTCCCCTCACCCCTTCCTTGTCATACACGCTTCGAGAATTTGACGGGCATGAAACCAACCGGTGCACTAAATATGTCTTCTTCTCTATGCATTTATACCTCCGCCTGGTTTATAGTACCTTGTCACCTCTCATGGCAGCTTGGTCTCACCGATATTATCATTTTGCTTTATGGACGGGCCAAAAGAATAAAATCTTGTGTTAGAGTGTAGAGAGGGGGTGGGGGTGTAGGTGGGTGTAGAGGTAGGATGAGTCTCATAATATCTTCAGACATTTAGTTGAAAGACTTGAGGTCTGACGTCGGTCGCATTACTACTTTTTTCACGCACCTTAAAAATTGGTTCTCCCAACTAAAGGTATTAATGTCACTCTGGTGAACCATCTTATAGGAATCACAGGTTTTTAATCTAGAGGGTGAACTGGGAAAGGTGAGAGAAGATTCGTGAAGATAATTTCTGTATGTGTGTGTTCCCTTTGTGAATTTCTAGCTTTCGAGTGTCGGATTAAACTTTTAAATTTAATGTTGGAGGGTCAGACCATTTGTATGCGCTTCAAAGTTTTTAATGTTAGATATATTTAAAAAACTTTATAACCATAAATATAACCGGAACTAACTACATTTTTAGTGTGTCACAGACACGATATTTTAAGCTAAGAATACATTTTGTTATTTTAAAATACACACATAAGAGTTATCAGAATTCATGTGAAATACGATAGAATCATACGGCCTTTAGAAATCAAATTAAAAAAAAAAAAATGTATTAATTTATTATTATATAAGATAGCTTACAGTAAACAAGATAAATATATAAACATTGTGTCTTAGTCAAAATAAAGTATGTCCCTTTGATATTGCCCATATGAAACCTGTAATTATTCAAGGCCAGTTGTGATTTGGTTTTTAACAGTAGCATGCTAAGGAGTGCTGCCAGGATAAGCAGAGTTAATTTAATATACCTGTGAATCGTTCTCTTCATTAAGTAGGCCACTCATTGTTCGGTTATTAACATACATACTTCCTAGTTTAAGGTATGCGAAACAGATTATAGATAACTGGCTAATTGATTGTGATGAGGGTGGCTTAAAACACCACAGGCTCAGCATTAAAAATATCTGCCTACTTTTGCAACATTCAACGACAGGAAACTGGTTTAAACTACTTTGTTTTCTAATTAAATGAGATCAGTCGACTAGTTGAGAAACGACCATCCGTGCATCCTGGCCAGATTCGAAATGAATTCTCTAAATATATATTTTAAAAACCAGAGCAGATGGACAAAATCCATTCGGTTGAACGGAATTTTAAAAATAGTTTTAGATTCTACCGTTATAAGGAACTATTACTAAGAATGACCGAGTACATTAATAATAATTTCAATCTCAATTTCATTTATTATAATGCTGACCAGTGGCGGATTTAGGAAAATAGGACTGGGGGGAGGGGGGGGGTCACCATTAGACTGATAGCTATCTTGCTACCATAGATCCTTTTAAATACAATATTTCTATATGCGAGTATATGGAACAATTACTCATTCAAAATTATTTTTTTATTACATATAAAAGTATGTTTTATTTTATGAGGCATAGCAGTGAGAGTCAAAAGTCTAGTTTTGTAAAATGTTATAACTAAACTCTAAATTAAGTCTTCACGAAGAATTTCTGGAAAACATATTTACAATCTCTTCAGGAGTTATCTCAATATTTTTATTTATACTGAGCATTGCCAAACTCGCAATTTTTTCCTGGCCCATTGTTAATCTCGAGCATGTTTTAAATCCTTTCAATGAAATAATAGGGTGATCTACTGCTGAAGTAGTAACTGCTATTACATAAAGAATTTTCAACAGGCAATTGATGCTTGGTAACACAGACACAAATTCGTATGCTGCTATTGGCGTATTACTTTCTCGTATTTATGTATTCAGAATTCCCTCCTAATTTCAACTCTCCATGAGGTACTTCTATAAAATATGATAAATCAGATTAATATATGTTTGCTCTATTCACTATGTCTTCTTCGGCTATATCCAAATTAAAATAAGGTATTATTTTTTGCAGTTTTGAAATATCTCGAATCTAACTCTAAAATCAGATAGCCAAGATAAGGTAGAAATTTGTTCACTTGAAATTAGTCTATCAGTTCGGTCAAATTATCTTGGTTTTGGTGGACATTTCTAGCTAGTAGCATATTTATTTCCACATCTAATTTTTCAGAAACACTATTAGCCTTGTCAAATATTATTCTAAATTAATTTTTTGAAGTTTCTCGTATTTTTAATGCTTATTGCTACCATTGAAATTGCCTTAGAGAAGTTAACATTAATATTTTGAAGTTGAATTGGAAGTGGCAATATTATGGCTAAAAATTGTGTCAACATTTTTAAGCATTACAAAAACTCAAAATTAGCAAATTGATGCGGACAACGACTGGGCATTGCCCGCTGCATTGATAGTGACAGTATTGGTGCTACTTATATCATCCATTACAGAAACTACTGCGGGCAGTATTTACACAAGTTTAGAATCCCATCATTTCTCTCAATTCAATGAGTTTCGCAAAACTTTCTGGCCTTTATTGCTTTCTTAGTTGCTAGAAGTTCTGTGATATTCTCTCCTAACAATTGTATTGAGACAGATTCTCTTAAGAAAAATTAAAATTTGTAAATATAAAATATGTGTAAATAGCGAGAGGTTGTATTTTCATCATTCGTGCTTGTACTCTTCTCAACGCTCCAATCATGTTAGCACCCCTATCATAGCCTTGTCCATGGGGAATGCAATATCCCAATTAATTGATATTTTCAAAATATAATGTATGGTGTCATTCAATCCATCATCAGTCAAGTTAATAACTTTGGTAAACCCAAGCAGGTTTTATTCTGTAGTGCAGTTTTCTGTGTTGAGATATCAAACGCAGAGTGAAGTTAATCGTAAATGCTTACGTTGGTTGTTTCAGCAGCCAAAATACTATAAAGTCTCGAAACTTTAACCTTTAGTACATTTCGTATGATTTTCCCCGAAGCATTTTATGAATTCAATTTGGGTTGTTTTATTTCAAAGAAGCATTTTTACCAGCAGTTTACCAATGGTGTTCAAGGAAATTGTCACCAGAATTGACACGAAATCTTATCAATGCATTTAAATTACTTTCAGTTTTCAACTTATCACCGTTGCCTAACTTGCCTTTATCTTCGTCTACGAAAATGGATTAATCATCTCTATATCTCCTCGAAACGATATTTTTTATTCCGAAACATAGTATCATCATAATGATGGTTTTAGTTTGTCTATTGATTTCTATTCTTAGATTGTTGTTACTGTCTTTCTGCTCCAATACTCAATGTTTTACCATCCATGACGTCAATAAAATGCTGAGACCTAACTATGTTGTTCTTATGGTATTCATTTTTCTCGTGAACACTGACATCATTCTTGGCATTTTTATAAGATGATAAAGATTCTATCACTAACTTTTCTAGATTCATACGACTACGACCTCCCTAATCTTCTACAAATAACACACAAATACTGAACAAACAACCTTCAGATGTGTGACTAATAAACAGCCAAGGAAATTCTTTGATCCACTGTATTTTGAATGATCTATCTTTGCTCCATTGAACAACAGACGGAAATTTGTTGTTTTCAGTTGGACACCATGGATCACACAGTACACTGTAACTTTCATCATCAACAATTTTCTGCGTAAAACCAACATATCGACCAATATTTCCGGCATGTTGAATTTCATTTGAAGTTTGAAGCTGAACATTCTTATAAAGCGTTATGTTATGAAACAATTCCTCTCTTTTTCGCAGTATCACTTCCGCTCTTAAACTTTGTTTTAATCAACAGTGCTTTTAATACTTTTAAACATTTTGAAAAATCTCATATGGGTAAGTTGTTTCTCTGCTCGTCTCTTATCCATAACTGTAAAGTTGTAGTTAACGATACATTTAACTAAAATAGATCTCTTAATAAATGTACGCCATCAATGTACAAAATAATACACAAATTTACCTTATAACTCTACTGAGTATTAAATTAGCTCTAAATTTGTATTACCTATTTTTTCCTACATTAAATATGTTATTGTAAATCAAAGGATTTTTCTCGAAATGAACTGAGCAAGCGGGGGTCCGAACAAGTTATTTGTAGAAAACGGGAATACAAGTGAAAAACGACAGGGGGGTACGTGCCCCAGTGCCCCTACCCTGAATTTGCCTCTGGTACCGACCAACCGTCGTTAAGACCTATAACAGGCCAGCACTGAAAAGTACAAAAGTACCTTACAAATACATATAATTACACTAGAAAATAAGATCACAATAATAGTTAAATAACCATATATACTGATGAATAGTTACGAAAATAATAGTAAATAGTAATTATAATAATAAAAAATAGCAATAGTAATAAATAACAATACTAAAAAGTGGTAAAGAATAATAATAATAATAGTGGCCTATATTAACATGTATTTTTATATTCGTCCTTTATTTTTAGGGATCCTTTTGGTTGGGAGGGAAAATAAAAGAGAAAGCCAGAGAAATATTTATTGTTAGAAAACATCGATCTTTGTGGATATTTACTCGTTATTAATTAATAATCATTATCGTTATATTCACCAAGCCGACGACATATTGGTATGTACAGGTCCTATACATGACGTTTTGGTGAATGTTTATTAAACTATTTCCAATAATGTTTATCAAAGACTAATGTCAATGCTACTCAACCTGACAAAAACAAACCTTTAATTTGTAGATGCATGAAAGGTTAGGTTTTGTTAGGTTGGGCTTGGCTGTAATATATGTATATATATATACACGAGTATATATGGTACTTAATAATACTTAATAATATTAGGTAATAGTGGCCAAAAGTAGAAATATCTAAATACATTTTATTTTTAGTAAATAAACTAAAATATACTTTAGATACTATACTTTTTTTTAATTATACTGTGGGAGATTTCGGTATCATTGTTCCATGACTTGATCCTTTAACGACTCTAACCCTTACCTCTCTTGAGTTTCGCCCTCCGGCAAAAGCCACATACAATTGGACACTGGTGAAAACTGACTTGGCCGAATAATACCAACCCTATCCAAGTTTTGACTTTTGATTTACAGTAATTGAGAACGTTAGTTTAAATGGGAACTGCCTCCGAAACAAAATGAAGGAATTTCAGGGTCTACAGGGGCCAAATATATTTTTTGTATGAAACACACAATCCCTTAGGACGAACCCGTTCAAATTGTTGCGTGAGTTAGATTTACATTTAAATCCATCATTTACAGTCTTGTTCCATTGCATGGACCCTGTTTATTAGTACACACACAAACCAACAATCTAATACTTGTTTTATTTATAAGTTTATACCATTTGTTACAATGTAGTGTTAGCTTTCTTTTAATTAGAGCAGTAATCGGTTTATATAAATACATATCCTGGATATGTAAATGTAAACTCAAACTAAATGCTATATGTTTAACGTTACCTGTACAACTTTCACTAAAAAAAAAAATTGCTAGCTAATATGATTACGAATCAACCAAACCAGGAACAGAGGCCAATGTATTACGATATGCAATTATTTACGTTTGGTGTTAAATTTATTTTCTAGATACTCCTTGCTTTTGAGATGCAATAAACATGTCGACGAATTAAAATGTTTAAATGGATAGGGATAATATTTTTTATAATTTTTATTTTGCATCAATTTTAAAGTTTGAAAAAAGCTACGTTCCTCTTATCTTGAGTGGTTCCTCTACAATTTCAGTTATGTCTGATTGAGAAGTACTAACAATTCTCTGGATATATATATTCATTTACATAGTCAACATTATACTTTTCTTAATAGAGATTATATAAATACAAGGATGAGAACATTATACATAAAGCCCAGTTGTCTGTATATATACATAGCGTCATTTCCTCTCGTGTCAAGATCAACAACGCTGACGTTTGGTTGTTTAATATTTGAGCTATTTAACCTTCACTAATGAACTGACTGATTATATTATCATCACATTAATTAATAACTGACCTAAATCTTAAATTTTAAAAAGGGAAACACACATTTCTCCAACCATACAATTTCTCCCCAAGCCACGAATCGAGCATGGAACCCCTTGCTCTTAAGACGGGAGCTATCGTTTAGGTAACTCTACAAATACAACCCATTTTTAATACAGTTTTAGATTGTTGAAAATTATATATATATATATATATATATATATATATATACACACATACAGTATATATATGCCATAAAATGTTTTAGTTTACACATAGCTTTCACTTTATAGTTCACAAATAGTTTTTCTCATCATTTATCTCGAATTTTAAACAACGGTCAAATAGAAACTTCCCAAACTTATAACCAGACCAAACCAATATTTAGTGTCTTCTCAACCCCCATAATATGCCCCCCTCTCACCTCCCTTCCTCCTTGTGTCGACCACGGTAAACCATCAACGTCGAACCATAGTTTTTGACAAGTGACAGCCACGTCACAGCTGTGACGTTTACTGCCGCTCGAGTCTCACGCACTTAGGCTAAGGCCACACGAGCGATTTTCCCCGCCCAGACCTAAGCTACAAATGTCGCGGCTGCAAAAGTCGAACAGGGGATGCTAGACGGAGCGATAAAAGCAGCTTAGTCTCAGCTGCAAAATTTATTTTTTTAAAAAGAGAGAGAGGCTATACAGAGCGACAAAAACCGCTTGTCACACCTCTTCAGTATTTTCTACATCTCAGTCTTGCAAACATCGTTCTTATTAATAATAGGCCTACCAGGTAAAATGAATTGCCAAACCAAGCTGTGTGATGTATGTGTAGCTGCAACAGCATTGATTAAATTGTAACGCTCACTCATGTTGTATATATAATATAGCTCACAATAAAAAATATAGCAGTTTTCTTTAAGGAAAAGAAGTATAAAAATTATCAAAACGTTTGTAACTGCACTTTAATGACAGAAGAACGTGGAGGCACAACCCTTGTGGAAGAACATCCCTCGGTTTTTGTCGCACGTGTGGCATGTAGAGAGGCGGGATATGTCGCCAGGAAAATGGACCCCGGCGCATTCCAACGCGACATGACCTTGAAGCCGCATGTGACGTGTCTCTGTCGTGCGATATTTGCCGCTCGTGTAGCATCCCACTATTGAAACTCATGGTTTTCATTTTTTTCGCGACAAAAACAGCTTCAACTCAGCGGGAAAAATCGCTCGTGTGGCCTTAGCCTTACTGTCAAAGAGGCGATATTTGCAGACGTCGAGGGCAATCACCGTTCTTTGGAATATTTGATCGAAATAAAAATGGAGAAATGTCCCCTCTATTGCTTCTATCTCGTGTGTATATTTATTTCTGAAAAACTCGTATTGGTTGGCAGGTAGACTAAACGTATATCTTGTGACGTCTTGTGTTGGGTAATTAGATTGGTATCCTCTCGATGGTTTTCCACTCTACCTTCATGGGAACTAATGGCATACTTTATATCCACATTCTATCTAGATCATTCTTATCCCCGCAGTATATCTAAATGTGGATAAAGGGTTTTCTAACGTAAAGTTCTCTAGGGCGACAACTGAATCCACGAGTCTAATGGTGGTTCGCATCATAATCGGCTAGTGGGTAGAAGTAAATATGACTCGCAAGCTATTATAGAAATATAGCACAATTATGTTTATTTCTGAATTAATATCATTTGGAGATTTCATGGAATTTTTTTTCCATACAAGACAAAACTTTCCGTTAAAAAAAAGTTTTACTACGGTAAATACTTTAACAAGGAATTTTGTAGTCCACAGTGTGAAACCCCTCACCTAGAGAAGAAGGGAAAGCCAAACTTTAGCTATTTAGGAAAAAAACATCTTCAGCAGACCTAACCGGGATTCGAACCCCGATCTCCTAGTCAACAGCCAGTCTAACACGAGTGTGACGCCTAGACAATTCGGCTAACTTATTCACTGATCTTCTTTCTGAAATACCTTATTTCCTAACTAATTCTTAATATACATAGACAACTCGGCTAACTTATTCACAGATCTTCTTTCTGAAATACCTTATTTCCTAACTAATTCTTAATATACATAGACAATTCGGCTAACTTATTCACAGATCTTCTTTCTGAAATACCTTATTTCCTAACTAATTCTTAATATACAGAAGAATTTCGATAGGAAAGAAAGCCTTAAAGAATGTTTGACCATCAATTAATTTTTACACTTGCATAAAATGTTATATTGATGGAAAATGTAGTGCCAGTTGAAACATTGAATAATATTAATGATGTCCTTGCCAATTTTAATCAACACGTTTTTGGTCTGTATGTATTAATGTTACAATGGGAACATATCGGTAGGAATTTTAATATGAAATATACACGTTACAAAATCGATTGATATCTCGAATAAAATAATAGAGCTTTTAATATGTTTGGACGCTGTGTAGGTAGAAATGAAAATATTATACTGTTGGGAGATTTAATATCTAAATAATGTAAAATGATTTAATTTAACAGTTTGAAATAATATTCCATGATATTCCATGATAAATTATACAATGTGACTGTTTTGATTTGTCGAAATAGATTAATTTGTTTTGATTTACATTTTGAACACTTTTTATCTACTGATTTTCATCGTTCGAATATTAACTTTATACTTGATACACAGGTTGTCTAAAAATACGCATTTTTACAGCCAACAACAAATTAAATTTTATTCTCTTTTTTTGGTGTAGCCCTTTATAAATTATGGCTACAATGTATTTAAGCATCGAAGAAAGGAAATTTATCCTAAAGTGCTACTAGAAATGTGAAGACATAGTGTAAGTAGTAAGATGTTTCGAAGGAAGTTTGAAAGCGATGCGGTTCACCATTGCTCGCATTAAGATAGGTTTGAAGCAGCCTGAACTCTTCAAGACGTCCACAAACATCGTTCTGGAAGACCGCAGACCTCCAAAATCCCAACAACAGAAGAAAAGGTAGCTGTAACTTACCAACGGTCTCCAAGAATATCTGTTCGGCAAGTTTTTTGGGGATAGACATTTAAAAATATAGCATCTAGCGCATATTAAAGCGCAGATAATGGAAAGGTTACATTCCAACTTTGGTCCGTGTCTTCAATGAAGACAATCCTGACTGAAGAGTTGAATTCTGGGAGTAGCACCTGTCAAAATATTTAGAGAGCCAACAGTTTTTAAATACGATTCTTTGGAGGGATGAGGCTTCATTTAAGTTAAATGGAACAACTAACAACCACAATATTCGCTACTGGGCAACGAAGAGCCCACAGGTTTCAAAGATACACCTTGTGAACTCACCAGGTAAGGTATGGATTGTCAGTGTTGGGCCTAACTGGACCATTCTTTTTTGACAACACTAACATTTGCAGTTTATTTGATCTTGCTGTGGGATTCTATCATGCCAAGCATTCACCAGATATTTGAGTATGAGGAGGATTTTTATTCCCAGTTAGATAAAGCAACCCCCCACCCCCGTCACCCCCAAACTACTATCATGACGTAAGAGGCTAACTTTATTAAAATTGGCCTAACAGATCTATTTGGCGAAAAGGTAGCGTTGAATATTCTCTCATTATATATTCACCTCGTTCACCAGACATCACACCATGTAATTGTTTAATCTTAAAGGGGTTTACCGTACCAAACTGGCATCAATTGGTTAAATGAAGGAACTTTTTGAAAGAAAATGCACTCATATCTCAAATGAACTGTTTTAAGCTGTTTGTGACTCTGTAAAACGATGTTTTCACCAGAGTCTAGACTATAAAGGCTTCCAGTTTGAACAGACGTACCATAATAATTACACGTGTTCCTCTTTCATTTAAATTATTGGGGTCCGGGGTTCAATCCTAGGTCCCAGTACAGATTTATCTGATTGCCAAACACTTCCTGACAAGACGTGTATTAATCACATATTGTGAATGTGTGGAATGCTAGGCCTCCACCATGTTTCGGATTCCACGTTAAACTGTAGGTCCTCCATTTCATCTCACAATCACCCTAACACTACACATTGGCGTAAGTGCATATAACCCGAACGGGTAGTAAGACGCAGTGCTAATAATAATAATAATAATTTAAGTTATTAACCTTGTATTACCTTAATTTAAAATTGTATTAATAAATATATACAAAGTTTAAAAATCTTTATGTGACAGCCTGTAGTTGTTTCACATAATGTTATCTATTAACCGTTTTGTATTAATATTTGTTGATAATTACGTATGTTGGTAAAAGGAGAATATTATCAACCACAATGCATTTCAAATGAAATTTGTTGACTAGAATTTGGGAAAGTGTATTGATTAAAATTTAAATAGTGGATAGCTATTAAACATATTATTAAAAGTTATATTAATGATGAAAATGTATTTACAGCGTTCATATCACTAGCAACGTGTGCACACATAAGAAGATGAAACAATTTTTGTGACTTTTAGCCGTGGTGATTGTTTGGTATTAATTTTCTACGCTATATTTCTGAGCAGGAAATTAAAATCAACCGTTTCCAAATTTTAGTTATCACAGCTGATACATTTCCTCCTTTAAGCCGTAATGGCTTCAATTGATTCACTCTTAGGTGTGAAAGAAATGCATCCACATTTTCCGATAGGGGTTTGAGGAGAACACACTGGAGATTGCATCTATAAAAAATACTCTCAAAGACCCCAGAATGGGTTCAAATCCTGATTTATTCGTCAACAGTAGCCATTTTAAATACGAATTTAATGTAACAGATCACTCTGACATTGCCTTGAGTAGCCCACATTTTAAATTCATAGCAAATAAGTCCAGCATGAGCTATCGGAATTTTACTCAATTTAAAAGAACTTTTGATATTATTATGGCCGAGCAATTTAAACCTAAGCTAAAACCCTGCCAATAGGCATGTGGTTTAAGTAATGATCATCTTATCTAATTTGCTGTTCAGGGTAGAGTAGCCTGATGGTTTAGTCTTACAAGTTTTTAATACCCCAACCCCAATAAGATGTTGATAGATTATTTTCTGAACTATTCAACCTCCCTCCACCCTTCCCAATTAGTGCCATTACTCGAATAGTAGATATTCTTGGTATACAAAAACCTAGTAAGGTAACCCTTCTTCGAGAAGGATAAGAAAATGGGGTTCAGCCAATCTCTTCATTCGTTGGTTCGTGGGCTGTCCATCCGACCAAAAGAAATGCTCCAGATGTCCCGAGAGCCCTGTTTGGAGAGAGATAAGTATGAGACAGAGCGAGAAAGAGAGAGGGCGACAAAGGGAGAGATACACTTATCGCTAAGTATTTCGTGGCTAAAGTCAAATCTTTCTAAGAGTATTTAGATTAAATTGAAAAGACTATTTTCGATAATGCCCCTTTTGTTACACTAATTATTTATTGTGTGGTGTTAATTTCTTCTGTAATTTAAATGTGGTTATATTTAAGGTATAATTCTTTATTTTCAACAGGATCATAAGATTTTCCGTTGATGTTATTGTATGAATAAGGTTGTTAATTTAATATTATTCTTTTATGAGTGATTTCTTTTTAAAGCTAGGTTAAAATAGTGTTTAGTTGATTGTTGTTTTCTTAACTATATCTCTTTTTTGGATATTCTACAATGTCTAAATAAAGATTTTTAATTCTGTCCATAACAAAGAGCACCGTGTGATGGAGTGCATACCAACTTTCTAAAGCGATTAAATCTGCTTTAATTTGGGTATCTGGAAAAAAACACCAATCCCATCTTTCTTATTTCACCGGTGACTGGGAGGTCTCAGGTTTTGAGTCCAAGCACATATTTACTGGGGTTATATTACATTGTTTATTCTTTACTACATCCCTTCCCACCTGAGTAACATTGCATTTTATTTAAATCCAACAATTGGCTAAAAAGACAGCTGCACTAGAAATCTTTAAGTCTATGAACTTAGTAGCTAAGTGAAACATTGTGTCAATATTTTGTGATACAACTATTTTTCATCAAAATACTAACTTACCTAATTTGGATAAAAATTATTAATAGGTTATGTCAAATTTTAAATACTTTCTGTGACCACACTTAACATGCTTTTTTATTTATGAAACCAAAGGAAAAATATAGCTTAAAATAATAATCAAGTTAATTCCTCCATAAATATATTATGTATTATATTGGTTGTGAGAATTGAGGGTTTTTAGTTAAAGTATATAACCCATATATTATAAAACTAGAGACATTTGGACTTACAAACTAGTCAAACCAATGACGTATAGCCATACCGACCCATAACTAGGCCTTAAATATTTAATCAATATATTGAGATATCAATCTTTATGTTATTATTTACATTTTAATCACCCTCGACAGTAATTTAATAAGAGTCCTAAAAACTCTAGACCTAAATTAAATTGCTGGACATGTGAGTCTTAGTTAATTCAATTCTTATGTACCCACAACATGGGAATTAAATATGGTATTGATTTAATTAATATGTTTAGTGATACAAGATGAGCTACAATTGAAATATAAAAAAGCTAAACAGAATTTAATAAAATAGTCTTATGTTAAAATCCGACAACGATCTAGGAAAAAAGTCACATTGTCATACACATTTTTTTGATCTTTTTCGCGATTATGTATCATAATAATAATAATAATAATATTTAGCACCGCGTCTTGCTACTTATTCGGGTTATACGCTTTAAGTACTAGTTACGCTAATGGAATAGGAATTGGGAAGGTTTAATTAGAGGAAGTGAACCCGCATTTGCGTGGAGGGAGATTGGAAAACCATTTAGGAAAAACTACCCCCAGTTCACCCGACCGAGATTCGAACCTCGATCTCACTGTCCTGAGCAGTCGAGCTCAACACGACAAGCGCGTTAGCCAACTACGCCACCGAGGCCGGTGCTTATGTGTCGATCACACATTTTCCAAGCAAGGATGACATTAGAACCAAATTAATTAAGAAGTAGTTTAAGTGGTAGGTCAGCTTTTCTGAAGGTTATATTGCCTCTGAGAAATAGTTGATGGTGACATTCACATAGAGATAAGAATTAAAGCTACTAAACTTGAGGCTTAGGCAGATGACATCAAAATGGCAGCTGTGTAACTGTGCCACTGTGTTTGTTATCTTAACATGAATTTTTATTCTTATTATTAAAGGGATCAACTTTTAGCGCCCTGTCCTCTGCCTTAATCAGCTCGCAGACTGTTTTTATTCCCATTAAGTCATCCAATATTTGAGTCATTCTTCCTAATTTCTATTTCCCTCTACCTTTCCTCCTATGACGTTGTGCAGAAGACAGTTCCTCCTAAGGATGTGTCTGATCCAGTTTGCTTTGTACGAAAAATTATAATCCAAAATGGTTCCCTTCTCACCCACTCTTCTTACTAAAAGGATCAACAAATTAAAAAACACTAGTTTTTCTAAGCACTGCGTCTTACTACAGTAGCCCCATGGCTTCTTTGGTGCCGACTGACAGCTCATAGCTATGTAAAGTTACCAGACCAAATTCTGTATCCCCACGCCGAACTAAATGATATGCAAAAACATGTGTTTAGCAGCTGTCACTTCTGACAGTCAAAATTTAGGTATATACCTAAATGTTTACTGTCGGAAGTAAGCTGTGAGCTGTCAGTCAACACCAAAGAAGACACGTGGCTACTGTACCTACCTGGTCAGATTGTACGCATATGTACAAATTACGCCAATGAGCTAGGGATGAGGAAGTTTGAATTAAAAGTGTACTCGCATCTTTTTTGGAGGAAGAGTGGAAAACCACCCGCAATACACCTAACTGCAATTTTAAACCCGATATACATGTCATCAGCAGGTCAGTCTTAACATGAGTGACGACTTAAACCATACGGCCACTGAAGCAAATACAACTAGTGTTGTTTGTTTTCATTTACACTCCATTTTCTATTGAAGGTTGCAGCTTTACCTTGACAAGGTTATATCTTGTGAGCTGCGCCATGGTGTAGTCGGTCAAGACTGATATATCTGGTTGTAATCGAAGTGTACATTTTCATTTACTTCATTTGTGATCTACACTTTTACATGTGTAATAGGTGACACGGCGGTCTAGCGGTAAGAGGTCAGACTCCTGTGCTGGTGGGCTGGGTTCAATCCTCGGTCCCAGCACAAATGCATCTGATTACCAAACCCTTCCTTCACCTCAGACAAGACGTGTATTAACCAAAACTTGTGAATGTGGGGAATGCCAGGCCTCTACCGTGGTGCGGATTCCACGTTAAACTGTAGGTCCTTCATTTCATCTCACTATCACCCTACCATTACACATTAGCGTAATTGCGTATAACCCGAAACGGGTAGTAAGACGCAGTGCTAATAATAATAATAATAATAATAATAATAATAATAATAATTAAATGACTATATAATAAAATAATAATAATACACGTTTAATCTTTTATTATTATTCTGATGATATAACCCTAGTCTTTGATTGGCGTAGACCATTAATTTTTATCCAGAGGGTTTAGGTATGACACATTTATTACATTAATTACTACAATAAATGCACATAAATGGTTTGATAAAGGGGGGGAGAGGGAGGGGGTTAGGGTTAGAACATGTAGGAATGAAACCATACTAGAAGTTCAGTCATAATTTAAATTTTAAACATAAGCTGTTCTAATTATTTATGGAATAATAACTCGTTTAGTACTTCTGTTAATGTATTAACTAATTAGAACAAGTAACATTTCCCCTTTAAACCATAGTTGTTATATTTAGAAATGTATACTAACTCTCTTAGGATTTAGTTATGTTATTTTTAGAAGTTAATAATGGCTTACATGGTTTATAGCTATGTTTTATTTTAAAATAAATATATCCTTAAGGGTATACTTTTGTTATATTTATAAATAAAAATATATACGCTAGGATATAGATCTGTAATATTTATAGATATACAATTACAAACTTTAGAGTATAGTTCTGTTATGTATTTCAATAGATAATTTCACTCTTATACTTAATAGCTTAAACAAACCTGGAAAATTAGAACACGTTATCACCAGATAAACACGACTAAAAGAGGTTTTTAAATATGGCCTACTTTTCACCCAACTTGTAGCAATAATAGTGGAATAGTGACTAAAACAAGAGACTATCAACTTGGCATCCAGCTTATAGCTAAGATCTTATGAATTGCTAATAGCATGTTAAGAATTACTGATTGTAATAATAATAATAATAATAATACATCCTGATACAAACAATTCACTTTAGCCAATAAGAAATTTTAATATTTATTTCTTAATAAAATCGTATTTATTATGATATATGGTTGTGGTTATTTGACCAAGACCCACCTAGTTAAATAAGTTAATAACAAAAGTTTTTTTTACAATGTGCTCAGTTCCACATTTTTAGAGTAAACTACCATTAATAATACGAAAATAAATGTGAAAAAAGGGGTAGTACAAAAAAAAATTGTAAATGAATATACGCTTATATAAAGTTCTGAACAAAAGTTTACTTTTATTATTTTCAATTTTGACCCCATTTACACAGCTCATGCCTCTTGTTTTGAGTTTATTCTCTGAGAAATATAATTCCTACATAAAATTGTAGATGTGTTGTCACATTACGTTTTTTTTTTATCATTTGTCGGCACACAAGCCTGTCAGAAGAGGTCACAAAAAAGAGCCAACTTCACTCTAGTTTTTTTTAGTGATTCATTTTTCTCTTTATTACCTTTTTATTTTGTTCCATCGGAGGATTTTTGACCCACCCTCCCCTCATTTTTGCCTCAAAGAACACCTCATCCCAACCCCTGCCAACAACACCACCCCTTTACGTGATGAACCCATTCGCTTTTCCTTGCTTTATTATTTTTTTATCATCGTTTTTACGTATATTTAGAAAGAAAAATATATCTTGAAGCAGAAGGGAGCCCTGTTTGAACTAAGCCTGGTGTAATTCAAACCAGCTTAGTGAATCAAAAGTTTTATTTTTATCTATTTGTCATATCTTTGTGACCTCATTTGTCTATTTTTCGAAGTGAGCTGTTAAAAAGATTTAGTCATCGTTTATACAATGAATTTAATGGTTCTAGAGTCGAATTTAGATAGGAATGTTATTTTTATGCAGTTACACATTTTAAAAAACTATTTTAACATATTTATATGAGGAGTCATTTGCTCTAGCTTGTTACATCATTGAAAATATTAATAAATATGGACTTATATAAATAATACATTAAGCATTAACAAAGTTAACAATTAAATGTATTCATTTCGTACTCTCCAAAAGTCTCTTGAGACCGCAATCCTACTATAGATCTGTTACCGTATAAATTATTAGTTATTATATTGGTTCATTTGACATAAATGCATCCGTGCCTGAACGCAAAATTGGGCTCACTTTACTCGGCCTTAATTGTAGGGGGGGATTTTGGTTCATGTCCTAACTGAGTGCATACAGTTTATTGCATAGTTTTTTTTATGTTATATCGGCTAAGAAAATATTCTAGAATCTAGTTTTTCCATGTTTTCCCCATTTTCATCCAAAATAAAATAGTTATAAGAGTCACACTAGGACTTGATTTGTCGAGATATTTTTTAAAGAATAATGCATTGGTTAACGTTTAAATAAGATACATTTTTTAATATATAATTTCTAAAAGGTCCCAAAAACTAGTTCCGAAAGGGCTTGGACACACTATGCGGGGTCGGTTAGCTAAGTTTCGTATCGGACGACAATGGATTTTCCGGAGAGAATAATAATATCCTTTATGATGTGACACGTGCCGATGTGAGCCGGTCATGTGTGTTCTCTATCTTCTGACTTGCATCGTGCTGGCTGCTGAACTTCATTTGTATTTGCGTATTCACGTAACCCTTCGGTAACAATTCGTGGTTGGTCTTAATACAAATTCACTGAGTAAATGAACGAAGTAAAGCTAATTTTAATAACGAGTTTGAAGTACGGGTTTAAATTAAATGGACCGAATGATTTCACACGGTTCATTAGTTTTATATTAATTTTTTAGTATTTATAATATTTTATATTCATAGCACATTCAAACACATCCAAAGTGCTCAATTTTTCCACGCCTCACTATTCCACATTGCACACTTCAGTTTCTTGTTTCTGGCAATTGACACAGCATACACGTCTACAATAGCTGGCGCTTCTTCATAACTAAATATATCCATGTCTGCTACTGCTCTAGAGAAGAGGATGAAGAGCTTAGCAAGGCAATCAACTCCTAAAGGGGCCGATCCTATGAGGACAAGTGTGCATCATCATAAAAAAAAAATACGTTCCGAGCTGATCCGAAGTGATCGCCAACCCTTAGGGGTGGCTTTCTGATTATCACTGTTGTATTTCCGTCCTTTTTTTTTTACAACTCTTTAGGTGTATTTATTCCCAATCTACACTTCCTATTTTTATTGTTTGGAGCAATTCGCTCATACCATTGCTATGTCAAGAGTTGTATAATAATTATTAATGTAGAAATAAGAATATTCATCACTATAATATACAGACAAGTACCTTAATGTGCATGTTTAATTGGAAACTAACAACCTAGGATTTGATACTGAACACTATTATATTTTTTTAAATTTGTATTTGTTGAAATACCCAATTTGGTTAAATAAAAGCAATTTTTTCATGGTGTCCGATTGTATGACACATTCTCAACCAAAGCTTTCATACATTTTTCAAATCATCTCTTTATTAACCCTTTCCCCTACTCATTTTTAATCCTAATTTCAATATTCCCCCTTTTTTCCCCAGCCCTCTCTCTTCATCCCTTAATCTCTGTGAACATGGTGTTATGGTGAGGTGAGGAAAAGGGGGTAGTTTGGGTACTAATGGTGTCATTTACACCAGTGTAAATCCACCCCTTTCCCACCCCCACACCTCTGCCAGTTTTAAATTGATACGTTGGTCGCGGACCTAGAGTAGTTTGTAGGGTGGGCAGTAGCGGAGGGTGTTTGGAGGGGTAGTTGGGGGGTATCATATAACCCATCATATCGAGGGGTGAAAGGGTCGAGTCTTGAGGTCAACTCAGTCGCACATAGACTTCTATCTATAGGCTGTATTCAACGTGTGTGTCAAGGGATATGCGGGTGAAAGAAGGTTAGGGTTAAGAGGGGGCTAGAAGGGGGATTCATTTGACCCAAGTGGAAGAAGACATTACTAAAATTAGCTCTGGACCTTTCTTTATCCTCCTGTGAATATAAAAAAAGAACCCCTCCCTTTCCGGTCCTATTTTGGTGGAGTTGGAATTAGTGTTTGAACTTTACATAGATGATGAATTAAACTACCACTACACACATGATATATTTAAATTTATATATATATATATATATATATATATTTAAATTTATATATATATATATATATATATATATATATATATAATAGGCCTATTTTAGGATTTAACAATAGCTGATCTTATGATAAGGTTACTTTAACAATAAAGGACAAATTAATGGACGCTTTATTGTCAGCAAATATAATTATATGTGGTTTAAAAAAAAAATCACTTTATTACAGCAATCAGCTACTGTATTAGTTCACATTGTAATACCCTGTAGCCAGTTTTATTCCCTCAAAAGTCTATCAACACCATTTATAATGAGTGGATTAGAATAGATAGATAATAAAGCTATAATTAAAGATCGCATTTTGACACGGTTTTGTGTGACATTAAATATAAATATTTTTTAAGTCAGTGATACCATTTATCATAATTATTTTAATTTTAATAGACTAGAAAAATATGTATTTAGAAATTAAAACGCTTTTTCATTGACTCTAAATTCAGTGTTTTCTATTGACAAAATTCAGAAAATCCCAATTAGATGTAATTACTGGTTCGAGCATAATCTTGTATTCTATTTCCCGTTTAATCGGCCGTGAGCTAAATGGTTAAAATGTTTAAAAACACGTGACCTTTGTTGTATTCAAGTGTTGAATAGATGTTTATTTGCTTCTAAAATAGCACCTTAAAATAAATATGTATATTAAAAATATAGTATAGTAACATTAATACAACCCATAAACCTGCTAAAATGCTGAATAACAGATTAACTACTACTGGTATCTGAGGTAATCCTGACATCATATTACTAAATAACTAGTCTTAAGGTTCACGTGTCTAGTAGGCCTATTACTGTGGATTAACAAGCTCGCTATAAAAAAGTGTTAATCATAAAATTAATAACGTGACGAGCTCTAGGTCAATCATAATATATCAACTTCGTCGTCTTTGTCCGCTCAGTGATAATTTAAATAATTCAGCTTGAGAGGTGTTATTAAATTTCAAAGCAATAACCCAAGGTGTGCACACCCGACTATATCAAACCAACTGTATAGCTATAATGTCGTAAGATGAATTTAAATAATTTATTAACTGGAAAGCAGGTGTATAGTTATTGTTTTAATTTGTTTCGTGACACAATACTTTAACTTAAACCATCCACTGTGATATTAATCGTGGATCTTTTGGTTTACTAGAAAATAAAATATGTCGGGTGTTTCAAAGGACCACGGGTCAATATATGATGTGTCTGGTTACGTGTGAATTGATTCGCCACTCAAACTTCTGCCTTCTATTTTGATAAACGTGTTTATCAAGCTTCAAGCATTCTGTTATAAGTTAGGTACTGATCTATATGTGAGATATGAAATAACTCGCTCTGACTCCAATGCATTTTCTTTTCAAGTGGGTGTAAACTAAAGTAAATCCAGATATGTTTTTTGGTAGGCCTTACTGTTTAGCCACAAGAAACCTCCCAAGAAAGGTTCGCACCGACTTTAAAGTTGCTCCGCCATTTTGAATACTTTTCACGTTTTAAAAAAAAAAAATCCCGTTGGTTATAGGCTAATAGCTATGTTTGCCAACATTCAAATTTCTAGCTCATCTGAAAGTGGGTAAACATTAATGTCATTTAGTCAGTCATGTGGATTTATAGTGGTATAATATAATAAAACTAATTTTTAAATACTCAAATTAAATTATCAACCCACCATAAATTTTCATCCATGCACTAGCTCATTTTGTGAGTGTGTTTGCGTGTTTTACTGTCCATCCAATATTTCAGAATATTTAATACTTGAAGAGAGGATAAGGACTTGAGAAGCTAAAGGATACTTAACAGTACTTAAGTTAAGGGAACTTGGAAAACCACTGATGAAAAACTCAACCTACTAATTCACTAATTTGGGATTCAGAACCCGACATGAAATCAATGCAAAACAAAATAAGATTTGAATGAAGAATGCGTCTATTTACACAGAATTTAGGATATTTGATTATTTTACTAAATAATCTAAAAATATGACTGGTTGATAGGTTTTTTCCTGTTCCATACGAGTCTTTCTTGATTCTTATTCTACAAGAATATCCTTAATCAATGCACTGAGCTATCTTAACGCCATTCGTGTATCTTATTTATAAGTGTATTGATAGTTTCCAGATAATATTATACTTATAAGGAGGTTGGGGGAAGGTTAAGGTCAAGAAAGGAGAATTATCAAAATTACTCATAGAAAAATTCATATGCGGCAATAAAGGCCTAATTATTAAGTCATTGGACAAAGTGCATTCGCTAAATGCGATTTACTTCTTAAGCCCAGCACTATTTTGTTGGTGGTGAAAACATTTCGACATATTAATTGGCTCCTAATGATCTGTAGGCATTTGTTTGAAAATAGTCTGATACAACAATCCCCATAGCCAATCAATCGGCAATCATTATCATTATAGCGCCGTGATTCATTGGCTGTAAAATCTTTAGAGAAAATTTGTGTTTTATTAACTCATATTCATCAAATACATCGATAATATTTTTATGGTATTATCATTATTATTAATCTTATTACTATTATTATTATTAGTGGTTCATAGCTACTCGTACGTGTATAGACTATATTAATACACTATTTATTTTAGACATTGCTAGATAAAAACATAGTTATTTTGAACATTAAATATAGATTAGTAAAAAAAATAACATTAAAATAATATAATTTAAGTTTAGTGATCGTTCTAGAGTAAAATTAACCTCTTTGAAGAAAGTGTCCAATTTTGCTGATCTAATTTTGTGTTTGGGTGGGGATTGGGGTGGAATAATTCACATCCGTATCTATCAAAAATTGCACAACTATAATAAAATATATTCCACCACATCAACATAATTATTAATATGAGCACTATAGTTTACAAAATAAAATTTAAAAAATATTATTAGTATTCAAATTAATTATTTATTAACAAAGTATATAACCTAAACGGTTATTAAGATGTGCTATAATAAGTTATTAGTATTAAAAATTAATTAAGTTTTTCTGTTTTTTATAATTATTTTAAATATTATAAAACAAAATTATGTTTGCCTAATCAACCAATATTATCAATTATTTTATATTTATAATTTAAAGGATTGTCATTATTTTTATACAAAAATATATTCAATTACTATTGGAAATTGAAAATTAAATAATTTACTTGAACGCTACCTATATAGTAATGAATTATCTATACTGTGTGCATATAGGCCTTGAAGATACAATAATTATTCTTTAGAACCTATTTATCAACTTTTTTTTTTAGCTAAATGAAACCTTTACCCTTGGGACTTGGCACTTCAAAGCAGAACTTGTCATTTTATTCAGTATGACTCATCTGAATTCATGGCCACTTAAAATGTTGCTGAAATTCGATATTTTATTAGAACCACCATTTCAGTATAATATGGCATGCACCTCTTTGACAGTCAAATTTTGTCCCTGCCCTCACCCTTAGCCACCATAAGCCACATTTAGCACTTTGATCAGACGCCAACGTCACTCTTAGTGATCGGCGCACGGCGTCGAAACACCACAAAAGGGCGCCGACAAACCTCGGGCCACGTGATTGGTCCTGGTAATTAGTGTTAAAACAACAGGGACTTGTAGAGGGTGTATGTGGGGGTTAGGATCCCCCAGTGAGAGTAGGCAACTAGGGGCAAGTTTAAAACTAATCAATAGAGGTCAACACTGTTCATTCCTCTCAATTTTGGGGTGGTTAGGATGTCAAGCCAAAGGCCAATTTTACGTTAGGGTCTGAGCTAGTTATTTTTTTGTGCTTTTTACCTTGGTAGCGCTTGTAAACAATTTGGAAAGAGGTGGACGTGAACATTTTCTAAACGGGTTTAACATTTTTAAGTTGGTTTAATTTCATTTCAGACCACCTTAAGGACGTTGATTACCTGTGACTTCACGGCTGGTAAAGATAATATTTCCAATTTTATTGATTTTACGTTTTACTCAGCGTGTTCTAAAAATATAACGTTGAAACAAAGACGATACATTATTAAATAATACTAAAAATAGTCCTACAGTGCCATCAAATTATTATGTCTATCCTTAAGTAGTTATTTTGTAAATTTACTTTTTATAAATCCTCTAAAACTGAGGCTATTTGGCTTAGTCACGAAAATGGCCTCTAGGAATCATCCTCCCAGGATGTAGATTAAAAGTGTCTGGGGTAGCATTATGCCCATTCAGAATAGGAAACAGGGAAAACGTAGAGTTAAAAAGCAAGTAAATGTTTTCTAGGAGCAAAATAAAGTGACCGTTTAACTTGTTAGTGGAAGAGGTAAAGGGTTATCAGCGTATATAGTCAAGATATTTTAATTTTCTCCCCCCTTCCCTTATTTTATAGATTGGAGTCCATGTGTGATAGTACTTGGACTGCGTAGGTTCACCAAGTTAAGATGCAACCCGCTTCGCAAAACAGTTTTGAAATCGTCACGTAGGAAGCGTCGTTAAATAATAACTTGCATCAGTGGGAACGTTAATTAAACATCAGCTTGATCTAATACGGTTTTTTGGATACGGAAAAGTCAGGGCTTATTATTTTAAATTATATTAACTATTAATATAATGATCCTACAACAGCTTTGAAGATTAATTGCTCGAAAAAAATTATATTTTACTTAAAGGCCTAAACATATTATAAGTAGGCCTAATTTGAAAATACGTTTACAAATGGAATGCAGAGTAATTTTTTTTTCTAACTATGACTTTTAAAACACGAGCTATATACGAATAGCTACATTTTATAGGTAAGTATGAAGAGGGAATCTAATAAATTTATATCAGTACAGTGGAGATAAAATCATCAATCACACGGGGGGAGGGGGGAGGTAAGCTCCTTGCCTTAATCTGACAAAGCCCTGATCTCGCTGTTTATGGTGTATGAATTAAAAGCCTTAGACTGCTGGGCCAACACTGTGGAACCTTTAATTGATTTTTTTTTAAATTCATGACGTCAACCAGCAAAATACCGACTTAGCAGTCACTGCACCACCGGTTGGCAAAGACGGTGCGAACTTCAGCGGATAAAGTGCACCATGCGGTCAACAGAAGGAACCCTCTGGCCGTTAATGTGAGTTTTATAGCCTGGATATACTTGTTTTTCATTCAAGTACAGTAGATCCTCATTTGTCTTCACAATGCTGATTTGACCTGATCAGGAACCACTGCTTCACAGCCAATATAGAAGGGCCGGTGATCAAACACGAACGTTTGGGTCTGTAGCCAGGAACACTGACCATTAAACCACAGGGGCGTTATTTAATTGATTATTACCCACTTTGATGGATACATAGCTTAAGGTGCTGCTCTCTCAATATAATATACTATTGATTACGGAGAGAGAGTTTGATCCCGGTCAAGTGTACTAAGGATGGATTTCCCTAAATGATTTTCCACTTCCTCTCTACCCGAAAATGCGGCTGCACTTCGTATACATTCAACCTTCCTCATCATGAACCCATTAGTGAAATTAGTAGATAAGCGTACAACCCAAATTAGTAGTAAGACTAGGTGTTTAAATTTTTTTTTTCTAAATTAATATTAAAATTAGACTACATATTTTAAATAAGATAAAAACCACGGCTACCCACGGCTGAACTTAATTAGTATACAAGGGATTATATTTCAATGAAAGAATCGTAAAATACTATTATCTACTACTTTTATAGGTTTAATCACCAAATTTACTTGAATCCAGATGATACTGAACTCCAGTGCTTTGAACAAGACCCTATTCTTTGAGCAACGCTCAGATGACGTGCGTAAGAAAGCTGTTGTAGATTTTCTCTTAGCACAACACACTAACTAACAAAAGCTGAAAGCTAAGCTTCACTCCCACTCCCCACCTTCCCACCAATTTGAAGGGGAACAATTATGTCGTAATGGCAGCTAGTGTTCTCATTAAACTCCGCCCCTCCCCGGCTGGCAATGTCGGGTATCTGGGATCTGGTAGGGGCTATTGCTACTGTATGCAGACAGATGTTGCCAGGAATTATTACCCTACTGTATTTCCACCCACTGTAGGACCCTACGAGATGCTGGACGCATATTGAAGTGGGTTGAATTCAGTCTGCTACAGACATATGGGAACTCCCTGGGTAACCTTTTAAGGGTTGAGATAATCCATCTCTACATGTCGACTACGGATAAGCCAAGCCTTTGGTGTACACATTCATCTACAACATTAAGCCACGTATTACATTGCTTACCCCACCCTTTGGATCCAAACACTCTAATTCCATATATTTGCTTCGACACTCGATACAAACTTATCCTCTAAACATGTCCCAACCAACGAAAGACGCTTTTACAAATCAAACAGTAATTTTGATGAAAGCCTATATAAGCTATATATGCTCTCAAACTTTTTGATGATTAAAATATTGCCCATATTTAAAAAATAATCTATTTTCTTTTGTGGATTTTTATTTAAGAGACATAATTTGGTGTTCGTCAATACACGATTTGGAAATCAACTTTACAACAAGTTGATACTTTTCTAAAAACACCTTTATGTTTTGTAATGATAGTATCTCGATTTATAATTAAAATTGTATAGTTCATTAAAATATACAGATAAATGTTAAAAGGTTATTGATTCAAATTATTTTATCATAGTTAATTTAATGGTAAAATTGCGTTGACAATTGGAATTTTAAATCATGAAATATTTAGAAATGGCTTAAGATAAAACTTTGGTTAAAATCATCTACTATCGGAAATATTCAAATAAACACACTATGGATACTATTTAGATAATGAGTCATGATTATCATCATAATCATTACTATTATTGGGTGTTCTCTGTTACGAAAGGTCCATTCCCTTTATCGGTGAACTTAGACCGCCAATGTGCCCTGTCATCTGACATTTCCTTCAACTACCAGAATTTTATTCTTTCCTTCGAGTCGTTCAATATTTGAACCTTCCTTCTTTCTGATCTCCTATTTCTCTCAACCTTTTCCTCTCTAAAGTCGTGCAGAGGACAGTTACTTCTAAGGATATGTCTGATCCAGTTTGCTCTGCACCAAAGACTCACATCCAAAATGTTTCTCTTCTCGCCCACTCTTCTTACGACTTCTTCATTTGTCACCCTGTCTGTCCACCTGATCTTTTCTAGTCTTATCCCACACCACATTTCAAAGCTCTCCAAGCATTTCTTTTCCATCTTCCTAAGAGTTCAAGTTTCTGCTCCATACAACGCAATGCTCCAAATGTAACGTTTCATTAGTTTCTTCCTCAGTTACAAACTCAACTTGTTGGTCAGCTGGTCTTAATGTAGAAATCTTCCTTGGCTATGGCGACCCATGATATAATTAATTTATCTATGAAATTAACCATGGATAAAAATGAAGTTATGTGCTCGTTTTTAATTGGGAAGAGTTATACAGTTCTCAAATATTTAACAGTGAAGCAGATGCATGTTTGATAATACCCATGTGCAGAAAAGAGAAAAGAGGGGTGCTATTGATACAACCTAACCTATAGGGACAGCTGCTCCTATTCAGTTTATTGTTAACACTGGCCTTATTATGTTTTTGATAGTAATCGACCTATTTGGGAATTATCGATGGCGAAAAATACATTTACGATTCTCAGCCGTAAAAGTATTTGCTATTGTGTTTTTATATTGAATTTTTTGTCCTTTTTTATTCTGTAATAGGGATGGAAACGTCAAATGAATATTTTTATAGGCTATGAGGTGAATTGATAAGATATTGGCTATTTGTTTAATAAATTCACAATTATTGTTGTGGTTAATGCACGGAACCTTTTGTCAATATCTTACACTATGTGCAGTATTGGAAAAAGTAAATATTTGTTCTAAAAATATATATAAAATCAAGCATGTCATGAACACTTTTATTTTTCAAACACCTGACGAATGACAAGGCAATTTATTTTACAAACTGGGAGCAAGCCACAAAGGTTTACTTTATTTTTTTATTTTTTTTATTACAAAACGCCGTTAGAGTTAACGTCAAAAGCTTTTGAAATGTCAGTTACACATTAACTTTCAATACATCGAAATCATTTAGTTTTGAAAGAGTTTCAGATGGTAATACACTTGATTCCAGTTGAAACCAGATTAAACTTAGAATGTTCTGAACTATTTTAATGAAATATTTATTTTGTTTTACATATTTTATGGGTATAAAGGAAAATATCTAATCTAAAAATCGACAGCATTGGACTAAAATGATGTTATATAAGCTCTACGCTTAAATTTCATATATTGATTGGCCTTTAGCTATTTATTGGTTTTATATAGGTGAATAAGTTTAGCAAATTTAATACTAGGAATTATAGTAGTAATTTTCCCGAAGAAAATATGGTATATAGTACATCGGAGTAGTTAAATTATAGAAGGAATTCTACTTTAAACATGACATAATATAACTGGTCCATGATTTAGCCTTTCCTAATCAACAGGAATGCAACAGCCAAAGTTATAGGGAAGTACTGGGGAAGGATGTTAACTATAATTGGTATTTTAATTGGTCCTGAAGTGTGCCGTAAGTTTGGCAACGCAGTAGACTCCCCCACCCTTTTTCCTTCCTCGCCCTATTCGAGGTAGTGTAATTTAGCAACTGGGATAGGCCCGCAATGCAGTTAATCACAAGCAAACATCTCCCGGAAATTATTCCTCTTGAATGCTACCTCGTACAGGTGATGCAAGATGGCAACATCTCCACATTGATAAAAAAATCAATTATTAAAGAAGATGCATTTTTAATATCCAAATATTCAGTTAAGAATCTGCTTCAAAGAATTATAAAAAATGTTATCATCTGCTATTTAATTTAAGAAATCTGCCTATTTTTAATGAGAAATTTAATTAAATAGCATACTTATTTTATAAAACTGGATTGGTTGAAGTTTATTTTAACGTTTTGAATGTCTAATGAGCTTTCATATCTGCACCAATTTTCTAAATCTATTAGAAGCTTGTTTACTTTAAAACAATTTTTTTTATTGAAAAGCACATTTTTACTGCCACACATTTTTTTCTAGATAATTGAATCATTATGTTGAAATTTTCCCTTCATTAACCTCTATGACCGTTTAGATTCAATAGATCAGTAGGTATATTCCAATAGATGTTTGTGAACGTTTAAGTTATACTAATTTTTTTTTTATTATTCCTAGTATGATTGTTTTTTTGGATTATATTTTAAGAAATTAAATATTTTAATAAATATTTAAAGTATGCAGGCACATAGTTCAATGCAATTGCAAGTATACTTTGATTTTGGTAGAAATAACAGTATTGGTAGTTAATAAAGTTATTAAAACAAATTTAATAAATTCATACATTAAGTCAGATTATCTGTGGCTGTCCCTTTTGATAGATTTTAAAAACACCTATGAAATAACACCAATAATAGTAAAATGTTATAAATGTTGGCTGAAAAGAATTAGGTTAGCATTTTCTAAACTGTTTTTCCATTCAAAACTAGGTTGTATATCAAAAATTAAAAAAAAAAAAAACATTTCGAAACTAAATATTAGGAGAGTATGGAGTGATGCATGATGAATTTTTTTTTTTGTGAAAAAATTATTATTTGAACCGTAACTAAAATTAATATAGGCTTATATTCTACTAGATTAACAATTTTATATGCATAAAGTTTTAAGACTAAAATATTTTATGAATTATATACAGAACATTATTTATTTTACTTGGGTTTTTGTTTTCTACCACGTCTTACTACCCGTTCGGTATATATGCATAATAATCTTGGCTGGGTAATTTTTATGGTATATTGTTCATACATTATTTTTCGATCAACACAAACATAAGGGTGTGCCGTGAACTTAGTTCGTTTCTGCACCAATGAATCGATGCGTTTCGTGACTTATGGGGGCGTTAATCATTCTGTTGGTCACAGAAAGTGCTAAACAGCCTTGGGTGGAAGGGATTCAGGATCTTGGGGAGGTGATGCCTCAAAGGAGAGGACAAAATTGCGTGACTAAATCAATAATCTTGAGGTAAATGCGTGGAACCACCCAACACATTATTTATATGTGATATTTTAGGTAGGATTTAAATTCTGGATTGCCGATCTGTTTTGATATGAAACATTATTCTGTTTTATATATAGTTTTTGGTTGTAAAAATTACTTTGGGAAAAGATGATTACATAATTGGATCTGTAAGTCACTATTATAATATTTATAATTTGATGATATTTATTAATTTAATCCCAATGTTCTCAAACGAGATGGAGATGACAAGTACCTAATTTAACGGAAGTTCTTGTATACAGTCCTTTGTTTTGAGAAAGAGGCGAAATCCATTGAAAAGAGGGGTGGGGGGGGGGG
>CABFVX010000127.1:129339-150971 GCA_902151425.1 Timema shepardi
CCCACTTTTCTGGATCACTTTTTAGCCGGGATTTATTATTGGAGGGCATTTCCAATGTGTTTAGTAGATAGTAGCAATTTACCCTTTTATATAACTTTTATAATATCCAAAAAATATATAAAGTTATGTCATGAATTCCCTGGAAAATCTTGTGGACCCCCTGTACTAGATACAGTGACCCCAATTTGAGAAACACTGCCATAGGGGTAAGTAAGTGGGAATTACAAGTAGAAATAATTTCACCCACAGAATAGACGGGAGTTGATATCAGCACAAATACAATTGATTAATATAGGAAAACATACACTGATAAACTATTTAAAAGGGGGTTCAATTCTCATTTCCAAATATAAATTTTTATCTAATTAAATTAATTAAAATTAAAGATAACAATTTAATGTGAGTGTAACTGTATTCGAGCAGCAAAGAGAGAGTTTCGAAGAAAAACATCTGGTCACGGAGGGTGAATAACCCACAAACATTTCACTGGATGCTAATTTTTAAACTTATGGTTAATAATACTAGTACTACACTTTGTACTCATAAGTTAGTCAATTACAAAATATATTAACCTGCTTTTATCAGGATAGTAAATTATGAAGTAATTAAGTTGATAAGATTAAATAATATTATGATAACATAAGATGAGAACAAATTAGTAGCTATAATGTTAGGTAAAAATAAACCTCAGTTCTATTCTTCCCAAATTGGTTTTTCGGCCCCTTTACTTATTTAACTCATGTCAATACAATACCAAAGATAGATATTGGCCTAAATCCAAACTTTTCTAAATATATCAAAATTAACAATTTCTTAAAAATATTATTCCCATCTCAACATATTTTATACTATAATCAAAACTCGAATACAAGCTCAATCATTTTCATGAATGCATATACATTTTTATAGTCACCATTTAAACGTTGAAAATTATTATTTCCTTCCAAATGATGAACACACTTGGCCCATTTTATAATAACATCAGTAACAGGCTTCATTTATTAAATATATCCAAATTGAGTAAATTACTTTATTGGCGTACAGCCAAGAATAGGTAGTAAGACACGGTACTACAAACATCTAGCTTTGTTTTGTCAACATATGTTTTTAAAGGGTCTTAGAATAATTATAATTGGTCATTCTTATTTCTAAATATCTTTGTTAGTTTAAAACCTTTTAAAATGGGTATGTTTATATACACGTTTAATGTTACCGTTTTATTGCAAAACCTGTATTAAATAGTTTATTAGTCAAACTTTGGACACTCGTACCATCGATGTTAATGATTAATAGAATTTAACATACACCTGGAGGTTTCCCTGCGGACTCTTCTCTATGTTCCAAATTTGGTAGATATTTTTCAATTAGTTTAAAAAATACCTTATTTTTCGTTAAATTATATAATTAATAGAACATAAATTGATTCAAAAGAGAAAAGAGCTGTGTGTTTGATATATATATATGTATATATATATATTTATATATGTATATATGTATATATGTATATATACACATATATTTAACAATAAAATACCACATCATATATTGTCATGTTTGTGGGCGTATCTTTCTTCCATTGTACGTTGTAAAGTAGATTATCATGCGGAGGAAAATTACAGAAGTGATATATATATATTTTTTTGATTGTGGGTAACACCCATTTTAACTCCCACCAAAGGTGGTATTGAAGCGTTATCAGAAGCTATCAGAAGCCGGCCGGCTACGCCCTACCAGAAGCGGTAGCTAATTAAGGGTGATCACAACAACTAAATTCTCGCATTCTATTGTTACACACCTATTGCCGTCAACTGTATAGTCACTGAAGATAAATTTTATCTCAAACCATTTGGTGGGCCATACATTGTTTTTGTTGTTCTTTTTTGCTAGTTTTAGTATATATTGCGTTTTACTACCAGTTTGGGGTTGTCCGTATATTTAAATTCTTAGATTAGGCACAAATATAGTAGAATTTAGAGGAAATACACCTTTGAAATTTACGTAGAGAGAAATGGGGACGTCATTAATTAGATCCCCCCTGAGTACACGCAGCCTGGATTCGAACCCAGAACTATCCATCACAGGAAAACTATTCTATATGAGGGTTATACGCCTTTGTCCACGTACCCCCTGGTGTGGGAACGAACATAATAAATTTATACAAGCGAGAATTTATTAGTTTTTGAAATTCTAATTATTATTTTTTAGCTAGGGAACCGTTATAGTCCCCTAGTTATGAAACATTTGTTCTAAATATTTCCACTGACATAAAAGTATGCTTAGAGTATTTATTGACTATCATTGATAACAGTTCACTAAAACTTTAAAAAAAATTGTATTATTTTTAAACAACAAGAATAGTAAGATATAAAAGAAAAACCCCAAAAGGTTTATTTTCGAGCAAATATTTGTTAATCCAAAAAGTATTAAGATGTTTTGAATGGAGTCCAAGTAAATATAAACCAAATCACCTCATATTCTTTAAACTACCATAATGATATAATTATATCTTCTAACCTAAAATTAAGACATATCATGTAGTATGATGTGGATCTTAGTACTTAAAACATACTTTTTGCATTAAATACTGTACTCATATGTTTATAGGCCTATATTATATATATATAGGCTGCATACTCATAATTATGAACAAAATTATGAATTTGTGTTTTCTTCTAAAAGGATATTAGCATGGTTTAAAAGATTTAAAAATTATGTATTTGTTATGTTAAAATATGTTTGGCACTTTTAAAAGGATTAAAAAAAGCACAGAGTACTAATATTATGCTAAAAATAAAATAAAGATTGTATTCATCTTTTAACGACCCATTTCATAGTATGAAATCGTGTTAAGTCCTGCTACATTTTCCATGTTCAGATTCTACCTTTTTATTGAAAAAGGGATAGTGGTGTGGGAAGGCGTATAAAAGGATAAAATGGGGGTGGGAGAAGAGGAAAGAAGTAAGGCTGCAGCTGATGTAACTACTCTATTACTGGACCATTGTGAAGAGCCTAGGGTTTGAAGAAGAGCGTTAATCTGCCAAATATATCATGACACGTTGTTTAATGAACCTACTAGGAGAGTCGGCTGTAAGGCCTTCACAAAAAACGTTTGCCGGAAACAAAGAACAAACTTGGTATTTAATATTTATACTTATATTAAATTGTTGTACATTAAAACGTTCTCTTTTTATATAAAAAAAGTGTTTTGAATATTTATCTTAATGTTGATTTAAAATAATTATTTATCCGTTCCTTTAACATTTCTTGTATAGCTATAACCATTATTTGAACTGAAAACATAATTGAATATGACTAGATAGCTAACTTGTTTTTCTTGAAATAAATTTTAAAATATAATTTAAGCTTAAATTGTCTTCTTTTTTTCTAGCCCTGCGTATTACAAACCCTTCATGTTATACGCCTATGCGAGAGTAATGCCTTGAAATATTTGACCACAGAAGTTGATACCATTACCTTAACAACCTGGAAAAAAATTTCCAAACATCTCAATTATTTGTATCATAGATACACAAAATAGTATTTTAAATTAATAAAAATAAGAAAATGTATAATAAAACGTATGTCTAATATTTATAACATCAAAGCGTATATAGGCTATCATTTATTATTCAAGGCAATGCAGATTATATTTGCAAATTCTCAAAGATAAGTTAACTAAGATAAAGGTTTTCTACTTTACCTCCACGCAGATGTAGGTACACTTTATCAATGTACTAACAATCGAATTAACTAGAAGGGAAAGCAATTTAGGAAAAAAACTACCCTCAATATACATAGCTGGAATTCTAATCCCGACATTCCCCTCACGGACAAACTAAACTAAACGAGCTTAACGCCTTTGTCCTCATACCTGCAGATACGGGTTGGGATCATTATTTTGTTTTAGACCATTTAATTGAGAGGACGAACAATGAATCTCATGAATATATAATTAACATAACTTTATATCTTATCACTTCAAAATATCACAATTTATTACTAAACCTCTACCAACCTTGTTATCTAATTCTTCGTCTGGAGGAGGCGTAGAGGATATACCGAGAAGAGACTCGTCCCAAAGTTAATTAATTATTCATGGTCTTTGGCAAGTGGTCACTATCAGTTCGGTCTTGTCGGAGGGGAAACCATTTAGAATCCGGCTACATGTACGCGCGGTATTAAACGTTTAGGGTAGCGATGTAGTTCTATTTCATCAGATAGCTCGCTAATGGTTAAGGTTAGGGCGCAAAGCTGGTCGGGCTTTCGATTCCATGTCTCGATGGCTTGAATATAATTTAGCTCTTAGATTGAGGTATTGAATCGTAAAATAACTCTAGACAATCAAAAGTGAAACTGAATTTTCTTTTCTATTTGACATTTCTGAAAATGGGATTCAATTACAATTTAATTTATAATATAGAAAACAATTTTTTTAAATTAACATTTGTATCACTCAAATAATTTAGATAGATAAAACTATCATCTTAGTAACAATTATTTTTATTGAACATGATTTTGTGATATCTTTTTCCTAAGCGTGGATCAACTATAAGTCATCGTTTCATCAACGAATGATACTTTTATTTTTGTAAAGTACATTCTAAACTTCAAAGTACTAAACAAACACATTAGTACGTTTTCATGCAAATCCTTGGGAACTCACTAAAATATTAATGTTTTTGGAATGGTTTGTAGTCTTAAGTAGGTTGAATATCAATGTTGGAGTTTCCGTATCTTAAAGTAAATGACGGAAACAAAGCAAATAATTGTTTGCGAGTAATGTCAAACAGTGAAGTGTAACACTCTCTTAAATATTATGTAGTAATAAATATACTCCAAAGTTCACTCACGAAGCTGTGACCTTTAAGTTTGAATGAAATAGAGTACGAACTATTTTTTTGCAGTTTTTACAACCTATAGAGTTATTGGCCAAAATGAATAAAATATTTCTTTATTAGATACATTTAGGTTAATTTTCCTCACAAAGTAATTTCAACAGTAATTTAAAAGCGTACAACGACAAATATTCAATAACTGTTGTGTAGAAAATTAAATTAAATCTATCGACTAGAGCAAAATTGTATTTATCTTGCGAAAAATAAAAGATTTTTTGGTATGAAAATTTTCAAAATTACTGACCACTACTCGCGTTTCCTTATGCCCCCACCTTAGAGACAGCTGAAAGGTTAATAACACCATTTCACATTCATTCATCTTAAAAATATGCCTTGAAGCTTTCGACAACGGAAGTAAATCGACTTCACATACCAAATAGAAAGAACACGGTGGTGAGACAAATTGATATGTATATTTTTTTTGGGAATATAATTTGTATAGGTTAGAAAAGAGAAAATATAACTTTTAGCAGAATATACATTTTAGTGATATCCTTAGGCATTGACCAATGGACTGTGTTTATTGGCTCCACGATTCTAAGCTCCATGCTTGTGTTTATCATCAAGACTTATATTATATTTTTTAAGTTTGTGTTATTATTATTAGCACCGCGTCTTACTACCCGTTCGGGTTATACGCACTTACGCTAATGTGTAATGGTAGGGTGATTGGGAGATGAAATGGAGGACCTACAGTTTAACGTGGATTCCGAACCACGGTGGAGGCCTGGCATTTCCCACATTCACAAGATGTCTTGTCAGAGGTGAAGGAAGGGTTTGGCAATCAGATAAATCTGTGCCGGGACCGAGGATTGAACCCCGGTCGCCAGAACAGAAGTCTGACACCTTACCCCTAGACCACCAGGTCACCAAGTTTGTGTTAATTCTCGCTTTACATAGATAATGTTTCCAACTAAACTTTAATTATGTAACAACATTTTTGTTGATTGTTCGTACCTTTAAAATATGAATCTATAAATTTAATTTTATAGACCGTTTACATTTTTATTCCCGTGGCTTTGAAGGGCTGATAGGAGCCCAATGAATTGCTTTGCCCAGAGGCTTAAAATGTGTTTTTTATGGCCGTAGAATATGGGATTGGAAAAAGTATTAAATAAATTATCCTAACTCTAATATTTAGTTGGTATTTTGATCCATTATATTAGAACAGGTACCGTATGTCTTAGGTTCATTGAAACATGGTTACGTGTCTACTATTGTATCTAATTATATCTGTCTTATCTTTAATTAACAACCAACCATGTAGTATAGTGGTAAAGCTCCTGGATGCTGAACTAGAGAGTAGAGGTCCCGGGTTATTCCACAGCTGGCACTTTTTCTTGAAAGAGGAATAACTCGCATGGTTATCGGGGTTTAGTTAGTTTGACTTAAGTTTTCATTGGCTTTACACAGTCGTATTCAATATCCCCATCCCATCTCTCTTCGGGGCATGGAACGAACCTACACGGAAAGGATGCACGATTAGTACATTCGCGAGTCCTCTGAGCAACGGTACATTAGTACTGGCTAAGCTTTCTGAAAACTGAGGTAAAGATTGGTGTATCTCAGACACGCCATAATTTATTATCTACAAAGTAATGTATGAATTTTTATCAAACATTGAGTGCATACAGAAACCCATCAAAATTCCTCCAAATTTGATTATTGAGCTTGAGCTGCAGACATTTTCAGAGCTTAAAACATACTATAAAGGACATATTCGCCTCTTTAATAATAAAACGAGCCCTTTATTTTCGCTAAGATGGCTAACATTATAGTACTGTTCTTTTATTTGAGTTGACATCATATAACATATCGCGTTTTAGAAGGCCTAAAAAATTTGGAATACATTCAAATATCATCCAACACCGAAAATCAGTTAGTAGTGTGTTTTTAAACTGAGCAAAGGGTCTCGAGATTGATTCCTGTCATGGCAAAAAAAAAATCATAAGTGAGATTGGGTTTTCCCCTTTCACAATGACGAATTAACGGGTCAGGTCTGGGTATTGTGGCTGTTAGGTATTTAAGCTAATTTATAAGTCATGTGCTTATGCAATAAGTCTGCATAGAGAGTGCGCGTTAAATAGCTCAAATAAAGAATTTTGTATTATATAGTATAAACAGAAAGATAACCAAAACGATCAAACCCGAATAGTTCTAACTAACGAACCTGATCTTCCCAGCATGGTGTGGTGGAGGTGTTTAGCTGCAATGAATACCCACACTGTTGATCGCGTATCCTAAGGCGTAAAGGCCAATACCCACAGAATGTTAAGCTAAGCTAAGCTAGGATAAGCTAATCTATGCTGTGCTGTGCAAAGGCATTGTCAGTTTGGTTTCACACTCATTGCTAGGCTAAGCATTGGCCCTTCTTTTCCCTCCCGAATTCAGTGTTTTTTTTCTTCCTGGCCTGCTCCAGTGAAGTTAAGTTATGATGGTGTTCTCCAAAATTTATTGTTTGAGTTCACATGAAAGAACTGAGGAAGAGAAGATGCTACTGTTAGCAGTTGTTTAGGAAGATGAAGAAAATTTAGGAAGTGATTGTTCAACTTGTTCAATTAACGCTTCCATTTTAATATAAAAACAATTATTAAATATAAACCATAGATAGGATATTACTTATATACACGTGAAACAAACTAAAAACAAAACTTCGACACTTCTTTAGCTATTTTCACCAATCCAGCACCGAGTCTGTTCAACACGTAGGCCAAAATGCGTTATGCGCATGCGCAACATAAGATTGCTCAAAATGGGAGATGGAAAAATTGACCCATCAGCAATTGGTAAAAACATAGCCTGGCGTAGCAAGGCATAGCTTAGCTTTCTGTGTGAACCAACACATTTAAATACATGGTCCGCTATTTTTCTAAAAAGTTAGGAAAGCAAATCTTATCTTAGGTTTTTTTTTTGAATCGGCCTTAAGTCTCGTAATAGACTGTATGCCTTGTAACAGGGAAGTGGAGGTTTAATTCTGTGCCAGGTTAACTGGAAGTATTATAATTTATAAGATTGTCTATTTGATTTCTCCAGTTCTTATCCTGATCATGCTGGTGTATCTATATGTTACTGTCTTATTTATCTTTACAGCTTAGAGTGAGTCGCTAAAACACACAGATGGTTTTAAACTAACCAAATTTGTTTGTTTATTGGGCCCCGATATTTTTCATCTTTTATCAATGGATTAAGCATTTTATTTTAATTCCCTTATTAATAGCTACATGGTTTGGTTTTTGGTAAATTTTTTGCTAAAAAATGTAGTTACAATAATAGTAATGTTATTTTAGGACAAACTCCGTGTGAAAATAAACTAAATACTTTGTTTTCTTAAGGATTCAACGTGCACTTTCTGAACAGTAAGTTTATATTAGCACCAGAATTACGAACTAACTTAAATCCATAACAGGCATGACATCCGACATCAATGTCGTATCCAGTGTGAAAAGGGGGGAATAACATACTTCCCCAACGCTAACTTTTTCAACCACGCCAGGGATCGATCCCGTGATCTTCTGCTCAGTAGGCCGAGACGCTACTGACCAAACTAAATCGTCTGACTTATATAATTTATAAGCACAATATTAATGACTACTGATTGATGGGTGAGTAGAGTTGGAGGGAAGTTATGGTTCAATTTACCTTGCAGATTTCAGCTACTTAAATAGGATGTACTCTACCTGATCTGACGAACGGATCACCCTAAAACAGACGCTAAGGTAGGAAAAAAAAACCCTCGACCAATTCACTTCTCCGACTAGAATTTAATGCAAGGCTACGGAATAATTGACGAGGAGAGGGAGTACATGGGTGAGAAAGACTGAACGAAACAGAGGGAGGGAGAAAGAGATGGAGGTCAAAGGTCATGGTTTGGAGATATTAAATTAAGATGGGCGGTACGGGGCTCCGAGGGTTCGTGACTTGGCTATTAGATACGAGTCTTTCTTCTCTCTATATATCTATATCGAACGTACTCTCTCTCGACTAGCTTATTGGTCGTACGTACGGGCTCAGAAGATCTTACCCCTGCGATTAGCCCACCTGCAGGTACCCCTCGTCTCATATGGCGGGTCCCTGCGACCACAGTTTCATTAAATTGAATTGCTATTCTTGATGGAGGAGTTCAATTAAAATCATGCATCGGCCGTGCATGACTTTAACTCGGTATATTCAATACGTTTCGCTATTCAATATTTCTAGCCGCTCTTGTGGGAAAGTTTAAATAGATTCTTGTTTTGTTTGAAAAAAGGATAAACATTGTTATTCTTTTTTACTAAATTTTACTAATCATAGTAATAATAAAAAACTAATTAAAAATAGTGTTTTTTATTGTGTCTTTGTATGTGTGTGTCTTCTTCATTTAATTATGATGGTATATGAATTAATTGAGTTTTTTTTCAAACTTAATGTCATGTCTGGGCTACAACAATCTTTAGCTCCGTTACGTAACGCAAAGATTAGCCGGTAGGCCTACTAATGTACCGTTACCCAGAGAACGCCCGAATGTATAAATCATACATTCTCATCGTGGATGCTCTTTATATTTCCCGATGAGATGAGGGAATAATGATAGTGAATACGAAGGGGTGAGGCTAGTAAAAATCTTAACTCAACCTAAGTCTAACCAACCAAATTCTGCTAGCCTTGAGAATACCTCAGTATCAGCCGGTAATCGAACTATCGACCTTTAAGTCAGCTCTCGGGGACTATTCTGACCAACATATCACGAGGCTGGTTAGCAATTATATAATTTAAGAAGAACGTTCTCAGTGTCATATATGTCCTAAAATCAAAATATATTTATTATAACACTTCATTTAAATTTGAACAACTATGTTCTTCCTAGCTACAGCTTCTCAATACCAAGGTGAGAAAACACTATCGTAAATAAAATTTAGATTAAAGTAACATATTTTAAAATCAATGGTAGTTTTTCAACTAATTTGAATACTATGCCAGTAATGGGTGTATCCGCGAGTTAAAATCATTCCCTTTTTATAAACTATATTCACTTATAGTTAGTGAAAGTAGGCTATTGTGACTGTCAAAAAAAATCTAACTCGAGATTTTGATGAATTTCGACATTTCATGACCCCCTGAGTCCTAAAAAGTTGTTTTTGAATTTTCGTCTATCTGTACCTTTGACTAGAGCCTAATCTATTTGACCAATCGGGCTATTTTGCTATTTTGGGTTTTCACAGAGTTGGCACGAAGTGTTTTTGGAATTGAATATCTAACCCTAAAATTAAGGGTAGTTTACTGATGGGCAAAAAAGAGAGAAAATTGATTTTCTCAAAATCAGCTTGGACATTTTTGATTAAATTTCATTTCTAAGCATTGATAAATATTATAAACAAATTTGCTACTTTAGTTTTTTCGGCAAAATGACTTTAATGATCTGATGCTTAAAATATTATTTTCTCTCGCTCTACAAAACTATTTGCGATATAAAATAACTTATCATTGAAAATATATAGGTCTATTTAGAAAACAAAGATTTTATTTGAAACACATTTAAAACAATTATGAATGTAAACTAATTTCGATGATTTCCCATATTATTAAGGTATATTTAGCTTTATATTGGCTATAGCTTAGTAGTTTATTGTGTGTAAAGATTTTTGTTAATATCTGTATTAAATCTATATTGCATGAATTTCAAGTATTTTGATATACTTATATTGAACCAATCATAAAGATAACTCATCTTGCAGTCCAGTCTAACACGAGAGCCACTTGTTTTACTAGGGGATCAAAGATGAATTGTTATTTTAGATTTAGTTAGGTGGCTTTTGCCTTAGTAAACTAGGGAGTGCCACACAGACTTCCAGCTCTAACGCAACATTTAATTCTACAATGCGTTATTTCAATATGGTTCATACCAAAATAAAGTTGAAATGTTCCTTCGTGGCTCTTTTCCTTTTAAAAAATACCTATTTATTTTGATAAGTTAAAATACATGTCTAAAAATGTGATATTAGTTCATTTGCAACGAAATTTTAAGCGTATTTTCAGAGCTGGCTTGATGAAATGTGGCCTTTAGATTTAGCCTTAATCTAAGTTACATTAAAGTTTTTTTATGGGCTAACAACAGAGAATTTTAAAATATTTGAATACCTTGAGAATATCACTTTCGTTGTTTTCTTTATACTCTTTCTTATTGAAGTTACAAATGTGGTTTGTGGGCGAAGGGTGATAGGGGGCCTAAGGTTAGAAACATTAAATATTTACAGTATAGTTTTCATATTAATGCAGATAGAAAAACTACTAGATTTACTTGTCACATATTTATACTCCAAGTCATGTTATCCGCAGATGTAACTGATGATAGATAATATTATCAATACTTATACGTATCAATATCGACTATAAAAAAGAAATAAGTTTATTAGCGTTTCTTCTTATGAAAATTGTATAGCATAAAACTACAAATATCATTGTATTTTAAGTCATGTGGACTCCAGCGATTGATATTTTCTCACGGACTTTGGCATCCACCTTAATGAATTTTTACTTTCTCTATACACAGATATAAGTACGCATACTTTTAAATTACACTTTGCTATTCTTTATTCAATTGATTTACATATGTGGATAGGCATAACGGGCTGTAAGACGCAGAGCCCAAATTAAATATGTGACTCACCTCGGTAGTAGAATGGTCTAGGACTGTGGTTTCCAAAATTTTCAACTCGCGAAACCCTTTCACAAACATCAGAGTTGCATGGACCTCCTGATAAACATCCACACCCACACACTTGATTTTTTTAAATAATTTAGTTATTAATTGCAATCAAAAGGTTTAATTAAATTAACTTGTTATAGCTCCGGTAGGTATTTTGGGATACCCCACCAAAAATAATGTAAGAGTAATTAAACTAAAAATTACATGTTCAAAGAAGTAGTATTTTCTTAATTTTATTGTCACAATTCAATCATGTTTCATATGTTTTAAAATTGATGCTGAAGATTGTTGCTTTGGCATAAGGGAAATACCGCCCTGTAATCACAAAATTCCAAACAGTTTTCAGTTTTAAAATGGTGTACAAGTTTTACTCTTAAAGTGTCTTGGTAAAAAGGATTCGCTTCCTTTGGATGGCACATAGTTTTAAAGTTAGAAACCACAGGCGATAAATAAATTATAAAGTCACCTTCAGCACTGAGCTTGTTTCTGTTGTGGAAATTGAAACAAATTATTGATGGGAAGTAGAAAAAGCGTGGATTTCTTAAGAGACATTAGACAGAAACCTCAACAAGTTTAGTTAACAGTATCATATAAAAGTATATTAAAAAATTCACAACCGGTTCGCTTGAAAGATGCAATAATGGAAATATTTTGGTGGGCCCCTTAGAAAGTTTAGTGAACCCCCAGGGGGCTTGCAAACCATAATATTGGAATCAATATTCTAGCTTATTCTTTTTGCCATAAATTTTACTGGCAATGACGGTGAGTTCAAAATTCATGTACAATTTTGATCTACTTAGTTTTGTTAAAAAATTATCAGTAATTTCTTACTTTCATTCCATGCAAATGAAGGTAAACTTAATCAAAATACAACAACGTAATTAGTTCATAAGCGCTCAGTGCAAAATGATACCAAGACGAGGCGATAAAAAAATATGAAAACCTTTTCTGCTTTATAAAATTACTTTCAACAATTTCACTAAATTAAAAATGGCAATTTAGATAAATGCAAAATTAAAACAAAAGTTTTCAAACGCCCTGGAACAAAGTTCCCCTCTCCACTTAAGAGGGGTCTATATCTCAAGCCATGAAGGACGTTTTATATATATCTTTTAAAAAAGGGTAAGACCTGAGCTTGCCACACTCCAAGTAAATATTGTACCAGGCAAAGAGTGTCGAATCTTTGTTTTTGTTGAAAACTTTGAATATTTAAAAGTTCCTGACTACAAACCGTTCCCCAGACGAAACAAAAGCCTAGCTCTTCACTTGTGGAAGGAAAATAAAGGAAATAAAAAATGAGAGAAAAAAAAGTCTTACTCTTAACGCCATCTTGCTCCATCTCATTCACTTGCAAAATCCCCAGCTTTGAATATCTCACAGCATTTTTGGTCCTTACTTCTTCAAAAAGATATTGTATACATAATATATGAATTTTTACTGGCGCGTTATTTTTATTTCCTGACCGTCCTAGTTTCAATTTTCTTTGGTGATGTTTAATCTCAGATTTAGTTCGAGTTTTTTTTATCATTCTCTTGGTAATTAATACAATTAATGCTAAAATATTTCTGGTATTTGTCTGATTTTAATCTAGAACTAATTAAAATTAAAATATCTCATCTAATTTACGCAAGAAAGCTCACCCAACAAAAATTGTTGAGGAGTGTTTTTTTAACTTGATTGAAATCATCAGTGTTTTTCGTTGATTCAATTTAAGTTAAAATATATGTATTATTTGGCAATACAAATTAAATTAAACTAGTACAACAATAAGAGGAGGGGGGGAGAATACAGTTGTAATAATATTAATGCAATATGTTAATTTTCTAATGGAACACGTGGAAATTCCAAACTAATTTAATACAATACGATCATATTAATTTAACCTCAAATATAAAGGAAGTTTTACTAGTGTCGGTGGGTATGTGGACAAAGCACAGCTTATACCCAAATATTACCTAATTGTTTTCCACTCTAATCCCAAGCAAATTAAGTAAACCTTTATCTATAAAATATATTTTCTATACGTTCGTATAGTAACCAACAACTAGAGAATAACAACTTGTGAATGTGGGGGATTACAGGCCTCCGCCGTGGTTCGGATTCTTTGTTAAACTGTAGGTCCTCTATTTCATTTCACAATCACCCTACCATTACACATTAGCGTGTGTATAACCCAAACGGGTAGTAAGACACGGTGCTAATAATAATAATGATTTTAATAATGATAATAATTAGAGAATCACAGAATAAATTTGAATTGGTTTGATTTATACTATGCCGATTTATACCTGAAAGGTTTAAGACTATTGATCAAACAAATTAAAACCGATAGAATTGAAGTTTTTCAATTTTTTTTTATCTTTATCGCCAAATCCAAAGAGTAATTATTACAGAATATATGTATTTTGCCAAGCACCGCGTCTTACAGTTTACAGCGCAACACACTTTGACCACCAGTCCGCTTGTAAGGAATATGTTATGTTGGAAGATGACATACACTGGAACGATCGTCTGATGGAGGCTGTCATGTGTGATTCACCACCATTGTTTCAAAATTTATTTTCAGTTATGTATATAAGTTTTTCCTCACTTCATATTCTTTTTCTTTAAGGATAGCTCATAAAAACAATTTAGCAGAAGATGTTTTTACGCCACGTATAAGCGACGGCTCCGCTATCAGATTACTTTACTTAACTATACATTTTATGAAGCTTTGATTCGTTAAAAAAATATCGTTCTATTTATATCGGGCAAGAACATTAATAATTTGGGCCTCCCAGTCTCAAAATTTCATTCAGAGGCTATGCCATTTGATAAGGAATACGTGATGGACATTTTATACAACACTGAATAATTGTTAGTATTCTTGAACAGACACGATTAACGAAAGCAAAATGCAAATTGTTAGTTAACCGAAATGTTTTAGTTAGTTCAGAAAGTTGGTGAAAGATTTTTTTTTAGATGCTCCTGGAAAAACCATCACGACGTTAGTGAACAAACTACCACTGGCTATATTACGACCAAAGGGAAAAATTGTATATGCAGTGGCATCGTCTAGAATCGCTGCAACTCTACTACAAGGTGGCAGAACAGATCATTCAGAGCTCAAATTGCCTCAGAGCTATGATCTCTGGAACTAATTTTTACAATATACGAAAGCAAAGTGCTACGTCAAAATTGTTTCAGAAGGGTTCACTGATTGTTTAAGAATGTTCACTGTCTCATAAAAGGTTCATAAAAACACCTTATAGAACGCTTAAGGATTTGAGATCAAGGGAACCAATGATGGGAGGTGTAAGTGTCTTATTTGATTGCGAATTCATACAGGTATGGCCATTTATTAAAGAATATTAGGTCAATGCATGCTTGAAGATACCAACCATATATCAGCACGTTGAAAAATTATTTCTAGCTAATAACGTGTTTTATTGTATAGGAAAAACAGCACAGATGCGTTAGTAAATACCTTGTTAAGAATTGGAAATTGGGAAATTGCCAAGGCAATACGGCCAATTATGGATTGAGAATTTTGATTTTTCATTGGTTGAAGAAACCAGTAAACGGTTTATTGGTCAGATCAATCCTATTTAAAATTAAATTTAAAACAAACCTTTATCATTAATGAATCCGGGAAAGGGGTTTTTTGGCACACATTAATGGTTCAACCTCCTCCATTAATTATTTAGCTATACAAATAAATTTTTGGAGCTAGAACACTTACAATTAGATGGGTTTGGTCCAATCTAGACCAAATTGTCGACTGAGGTTTTGAATTAATTGAATACTCAGTCACGTACCTAAACTAAAGGTTGATATTCCTATCATTTTGCTTAGGAATTTAGCTCCCCCAAAATTTTGCTGTGAAACCAGTCGGCAAATGAAGTCATTAAGGCGTTACTGTATAGAAGAGGTAATTTCTATATGATGTGATATGGAAGAAGAAAATTTAAATTCTAGGAATTCCAATGGTCCCATCGGATGTCTTATTTCAATTTAAAAGTATACACTATCTCATTCCACCCATGCTTCTCAATAACCATCAATAAATCACAAGGCCAGAATATTAAATTAGCTGGTGTATATTTACTTGAATGCTTCTATCAATTCCAGATTTAAGTCACATTTTCTAAAGTTATCGAACAAGCTAATCTTTTTATTCCAGCACTAGACACGAAAACATTCATTGTCATTTACAAAGAGATACTGATTTAAATCAACTTTATTAATCAAGTTATATAAACATTAATTTATTTCTAATCCACTCCTATTTCCAGATGGAATAGTCTGTTTACTCATAAATTTAAGATAATTATAACTAATCTTGAGTGTTAAAAATGTGTATTCAATATTTCGCCAACTAGATTGAACCTTGGCGAAATAAAGTACGGAAGTTAATAATTACTAATTATATCACCGATACTTTAAAAATGTAATAAAAAATATATATCCTTGATGTTGGATTACTAATAATATGTAGGTTTACTAAAAAAAATGTGTTTAGACGTTTTTTTTTTAGCTCATCATCTTACTACTAATTCTGTTTATACATTTTATGTGATACATTTCTTTCGTCAAATATATTTTCTGATTTTTATTTTCTTAATTTTGTTGTATAAAATAATTTTTGTTTATATAAGTGAAGTCTCTCATAAGGCAGTAAGAAAGGGATTTCATTACATTTAACAACCAAACGGTATTTTTTCTGGTATTTTATTTAATCTAGTTCCAGGTTTTAAACATTTTATTTAATTATTTATCACTATTTGACTAAATATTTTACCAAGATATATACTATAATCAGACTAGATAGAATCAATAGGATGTAAACCCAATTAACTAATTAACCTAGGCTTGATTTACTGCATGGTTGACCTTTGCCGTCAATGCAATTAGTGCATCCTCTTTCAAAATGTCAAATTAATTCCGATAAATGTGTGTTGTACCTTTTATATAGTTAGATTAGTTTGTCAGTATAATACATTTATTAAGAAATTTATGATTTCTTTTGGGCACCTCCTACCACCCTTTAGGACTATTCGAATATTTACATTAATGAGGCAGAGACAGGGAAGATATAATTTAGAATAAGAGTACACACACTTTTTGTGGAGTTAGTGGGGAAATTCAATTAATAAAACTACCCTCGTATACTTGGCCAGGATTCGAGATACGATCTACACTACATAAGTGAACTCTTCTATATCAACAATGACACTATTTATCACTTGACTACCAAGGTGGTTTAAATAATTTACTGTTACAGTAAAGATTGCTTTAGCAGAAACACATAGTTTAAATTATTGTTCACATTGGGACCTGAACATTAATTCTTGAATGCCTATCGTGGATGTCCTGGAGTTAAATGACAACTTTTCTCTTCATTTATAAAGTTTATCATCTAATTCCGTTATATTAATGACATATATTCAAAGAACAACTGCTAAAATCTTCATGGGAAAAAATTAAACTCCATATTTGTACTGAAGTAGTATTTGATTTACTTTAGGACGAAAAATGATTTGGATATAAAAACTACAAACACACTGGCCTTTTATCACGTTCTCTACATCCTCATATTATTTATTCCTAATGAAAGCTGTCTTCAAAATGTATATTTGTTTATATGATAAAAAGGCACGATAAATATCTCTTCATTACTATTTTGTGACAAACTGGAAGTGTTTTAACTCCCACCACAGGCATATTCCCATTCCCTTGGTTCTGCCAAGACCAAGTCAGAGCTGCTAAGGATTTCCCACACTACCCTGTTTGCCGTTTAATGTATTTATGCAAGGGTCTTTTTTTTTCTCTAGAAGATTTGGTCCAAAAGCTCTCTGTGTGGTCTAGCCAGATAAGATCTCTATCCTTTTACCCATACCAATGATTTTTTTTTCCATCTCCCCTTCTTTTATTTTACATTCCAAATATTTACCTATTTTTAGGTTTTTATTGAGATACTGTCCTTATCCTTTCTTAAAGGAAATCTCTTGTCTTTTTTCAATTAATGTATTACTTAAATTCTACTAAAATTATAGGATTGAACAAATTAAGGTTCTTTAATAAAAGCATTCCGGTGTCTACATTTGGAGCTATCTGAAAAGGGGTGGGTAGAATTAGATAAGCGCTACAACTATGTTTGTTTAGTTCTAATGTTCATTGGTTTTTTATGGGTGTTTTCCAGGGTAGGCTGGGCTTAACTCTTAATGTCTTAAAAAGCTATGTCTTCCCTCGCGTCGGTTCTCTGACCAAACACACATTTATTTAGTGGACGAATGTGGGTTCATTAGCCTCAAATGTAAGTTTGATAATGAGTGGGAGGGCGAAATGCTAACCGGTAAAGTCACTTTAATCTCTGAGTTGCATTGGAAATTAATAAAAGCTACTCCACTGCTAGTTTATGTAAATATATATATGTTTATATATTTTAAAGCAATGATTTGATTTACTTAAGAATTCAATAGGCTTCAATGTTGTTTGAATATAACAAAATGACGTTAGAAAACCTCATTTATTAATTAAATTAAATATAGGTATACAAATTAAACCTTGATATGGGAGTTAAAACTGTGTTTTTTGACTTAGCTCCCCATTGCGTCAATGAACCCCATGCATTCATCACAGACTCTGCCTTAAGCTAAGAGTAAGGGATAAATTCTGAGTACTGTATGATTCCTGGGTAGCCAAGTGGCAAAATATCTGGGGTTAATTCATTCTCACGTTCATCACTGACTCTGCCTTGATCTATTAGTGAGTATTTTAACAATATACAATTTATGGAAAAATGTCTGTTATAGTAACCGTAAAAAAGCTAAGCCAAGTCTATCGGGTTCCATTCTCATGGACAGGTGTCATTTTCAACAGTATTTAATTTTGTTGTTGTTGTATATGTAACCAAATTTAATTTGAGTTATTGATATTAAATTTAGCTTCCCGAATCATGAACTATTTACCATGCTCCAATATACAAAGCTGTGGAGCACATCATGGTTCATGGTGTTATGCTTATTAGATTTTTAACCATCCATAGAATATACCAATAGATCGACCTAATTATTGTGTCTTAAAACCCTTATCACATATAGATATATTTAGTGCAAATAAATTCATTAATCAAATATTCAGACACTAAAAATCATTAAATCTACAGTAATATCGAATAGCTGCATGTATGTATATTAAACTATTATATTTTAATGACTTAGTTCATCATTGGTATCATAAATTTTTGTGGAAGTAGTTTTAAATCACAAATCTTAAAATACTGTAATTAATAATAATAGTTATTATCTTATCAACTGGTTTACCGTTACATTACACGTAGATCTAATATAAAGTTGCCCTTCTTTATTCCCTTCCCCTTTTTTTTTGACAACATCATTCTTAAGACATAGCTTTTAACGTCGAGTCTAGAAAAGAGGGTGTAAAAAGTGTAGGGGCCTAACAAGAGGCAGCAAATATTGATCATAACATAGAAAATCCATTAGTGCCCATGGCTTCATGTCTAATATGGTAAAAGCCATTAGGTTTTTTTTTTGTCAAAAGGGAAAACTGTGCCCTCGTCCTTTATTTCCATTTTTTTAACAGCATTTCAAATAGAAGCTCACCTTTTAAATATTAAGTTAAGTGTCACGATTAAATACTTGAAGGGGTATGTGTAGGGGGCATATTTGATATGCCCTTCAGTTCAGATAGACATACTATTCATATAAAGATACATTCATACATACACAAAATATACTTGCGTATATGCATACTTAATTACATATATATGTGTGTGTGTGTTAGGGGGCGATGTAAGTATAATACGTATGTTTTTATATATAAATGTGTTTGATCTTTATTTAAGTTAAGGCTGTACAACATGCATATGCGCATATAGTAAATGCCATTTTTGGGGATGAAAGTAAAATATACATGTTTGTAAAACACAAAAATGGACACACTGACACATGAAATAATAAAATACATTAGTCTAGAATAATAATTCATTTGAAATTGTTTAGTAAAAATCTCATTGGTTTTATTATTCCTTTTATTTTCTCTTTATGAACTATTATTTCTTAATAGTTTCTTAGATGAGGCATCACAAAAATGTACGTTAAAAAACTAATATTTCTAAGGATATAAGAACACAAATATGATAGTTTTTTAAATAACGTTGAGAAAATGGGATTTAATAAGACAAAAAAATAAAAGGAAAATAATCTCAGAAGATTAAATTCTATAACACACAAAAAAAATGACCCTTTAATAAATAAGGCTTAAGATCTGGTGCTTACTTTTTTACGCATAAGTTATTTAAAATAGGGCGTGCTTCAAAAATTTTAGGATTGGAGTTTATAATATTAGCTATGTAGTAATCTAAAAATAAAAATAAAGAAAATAATAACACACATGTTAATACCTTTATTCAATTTTTTAGACTCTAAGCAGAAGAAATTTCCTGATTATAAAGAAAATAAGGTGACCAAATATAATGAATTTATGCTATCTAACTCGTATTTATATTGAGAATAAAATAATAAAGTTCATTCAATTATTTAACAAATACTCACTATTTTTATTACCACTATCGTCTTATTTTTCTATAGAATATCTAAAATTGTTTCGTGATAAATTTGATTATTCTTTTTGACTAATGCATCGTTTTAATTTCTCTCCCTCAAAAACCGACCAATTTTTTTTAAATTTCGTCTAAAATAATTAAATGGCTATCTAATTATTTACAGATAATATTTAAAATAAAATCCCTCCCATGAATATAAATAAAATGTTTTACGTACACACATTTCCTAGATTATTCAAACACAAAACATAACTTGATAAAAGAAGCATAGTACAATTATTTTAACATTAATATTTAATTTATTTAATAAATTATTGTAGGCAAAAAAATGTATCTCAGTAATTGTATCTACAATTTAGTAGTAATACATATTTGGGCCCAACAAACAATGAGTGGACTTTTTTTTTAATATGGCGTTTTACTACCGGTCCGGGCTATTTACCCTTAATCATATATATGGATTAAGTTGTAAGATGGTGGAACTTTATAAGAAATTCACCTTCATTAGCTAAACGGTGGGAGACTATATAAGAAATAGCCCTTGGTATCCCTTTCTGAGATTTGAACGTTAACCTTCCCATCACATGTGAACCACTTAAGACTTTTCGGAAAGTAACTTGATAGTATTAAAAATAAAACAGCTATTATCAAAAATGTCGAATTAAACCGTATTTAATACATTTTGAACTATCTTTCAGTAAACTAAATATATACTTATATTTAAAAGAAAAAATCCTTTTGTTTTTACAATAAATTGTTTAGTAAATTAATGCTATATTTAATTTCCCCTTTGGTTGGAATTTGTCTCGTCAAATAAATTGTTCGTCTCATCTTTTTAAAATATATTGTATTCATAGTACATATCTCTTGTTCTGGGAAATACATTCCTTTGTAATTACGCGTTGCCAACCTTACAGCTGTAGGCCAAACAATTCAGTCTTCATCTCAACCGTTTTTCCTTCCTCGTCCCCCCCCCCTCTGCCCCCCCCTCCTCCCCTATTTACTTCTTGTGCTACTTCAAATCCCTTCCGTTTCATTCCCTTTCACTTCCATTCTAAAAGCCCTCCCTCATTATTTGTCATCTTAGTATCTTCTCTTTTAAGGGAATTTCCTTCATACTTTAACATTTTCCTTTAAGAAAGCTCCCAGTCTCCGTCCCCTTACCCCGTCCTCCTTCAACCAACATCACACTATATTCGATAATTAGTCTCCCTCCGTCTTTCACCACGCAGGACGTGCAACTACCCAAACTTTTGCTTTTCCTCTCCTTTTAGCCCTTTTCGTCTTCTTCCAGTCTTTCCAACTACTCCCGCCCACTGCCGAGTGCAGATGGGAAAAATTTGTTCCCTCTTGAAGAGTTTAATTCCCATCACGTGCAGAGTGGCTCCATCATTTGCCGCTAGAGTGAGTGTGGCGTTATGAGATAGACAAGTGTGAGAGAACCGTTTTCCCTTCTTTCTTCGGTCTGTATGGATTGATGGAGAAGGGG
>CABFVX010000127.1:151175-217773 GCA_902151425.1 Timema shepardi
GATACGTAGGTGAAACGGAACGGTACGGAGAGGAAGAATTTTTTGACAGAGACATCTGTCAGTACTTCAAGATTACCTACCTTCTCAATCAAGGTAATCCTTCTGACAAGACATTGAACGTATATGATGAAAGGAGTAAGAAGGAGACCAAATACTATTTAGATAAATATATATAGAGGCAGACAGATAGAGATTTGATAGTTTTCGGTATTAAAGAACTGTTCTTATATTATGGGGGACACCCTTAACATTGATGCCATCGAAAATTAAGAAAAATGACTTAACATATAAGCTTGTAGTTTTTTTTAATCTATATTATCGGGAAAGTTTTTCCAAATGAGAGAAAAATTTTATTTTTCAAAATATTGAAAGTTACATATAACTGAACTGAAATGATAACACACATTTATGAAACGCTTCTGCTGAATCTGGATTGAGGATGGTAACACCTAAAAGCTTGCTGCCATTGGTTAAGGTGTAGAAAGATAACTTTTCTGTGAGCGTTCGCTAGAAAATTATCCTATACTTCAAGTCGATAAAAGTGTATGTATGCATATGGGTGGTCTGGACCCCCGAACCTTTCCCTCATTCTGTGCCCTTGGCCTTATGATTAGATGAGATGAACTACTTTTAGGCTAGAAAAATTTGTATCATGGTAACAGCTAACGTATTTACATACGATGGTAGATGTTTGCCGCTTAAACAAATATTAGACTTACGTATTTATAAAACTTATACTTTAACTCAAAATTTTGTTCAACTATTACTTTAGACAGATTGTATAAGTCCTGACATATTGGTGAGAATACAGTGTCATGTGTATTTTCTATAAACCTATAGCTTAAATAATAACATACATTGGGTCTGTATGGGATGAAATGAGATTTTGGTTATAAACGTCATAAAATTGGCATCTATATTTCAGATTATGAATTTTTTCAAGTCAAGGTGAATATGCAAGCTAGAAATAGTATTTTTTTTTAAATACTTATTGAAAAATTATCTTAAATTTACCACTACCACCAATTGATGGCATAGTTCAGAAATTAGAAAGTCTTAAAATCCATAATTTAGAATGAAAATCACAGTCTCTTATGAAGCTAATTTAACTTTTTATTTAACATCTTTTAATAATGAATATTTATGTATAATGATGATCAAAATTTAAAAATATATTTTTAACTAATACGTAAGTGGACCGAAATAAAATGAGCACTGTGCACTCTCTAGCTTACTAGCCACGTTTCGAGAGTTAAAGTTGTATCTGATAAACCAGAAGAAAAAGTTATTTTGAGATATTGAAAACTAGTCTCTGTCTAAATGATCACCTTTGTAAAAATTTTGAAATCCTTAAGTGATAGTTTTTTAAAAAAAATGGTAAATAACTAGTGGTCTATTCAAATAGCCATTCAGCATCATGCCATTGCTATTATTAATCACCCTCACGATAAATATAATATAACCAAATTCAATTAACTCATTCCAATTACAACACTCGCACTATTTATTTAACATTTGATAAACATGTTTGACAAATCTAAAAGCAACATGAATTCAATTTTTTGTTGTTGCAAAAATCAAAACAAAGTTTGAAGGTGAAATAATAATTTGATTTACACTTTTCCAAGACTTTGAAGTTTAATTATAAATGTGTGTGTTGCCAATCTTGAACAGCACTTTCTTTCATTATTTCCTCCTTTCCTATTTCATTTTTCTTACCAAACATGACACAGAACTTGAAGGCGCGTTATATTTATTTTCCCAACCCCACTTTCCCTTTCTAGGTGAGAAGTTGAGTATAAGCATTGTCCTGTTTTCGCAGTGACAGAATACTAATACTTCTTTTCCTGCAGTTTGGTGAGCGAATGATGTCGTGTTAGTAGCAGTTAAAAGGGATGGTACGGGGGTGTGGGGGGGGGAGGAAGAACTTCTCCCTCCCTCTTCCTCCCTTCCCTCCACTGGCAGCCAAGGTGAAGAAACAAATGACTGCGCCGCGTTGTGTCGACAATGTGGGTCACACAGTATAGAGCACGTGGGGTGACATTGAGCGATGGTTTGTACCACTGGCAAGTCTAGCAAGTCAGGGGCAAGCTGTTACTGCTATTCCTTCTTGTGTACAGTCACTCACACATACAATGTTAAGGTTCCTTTAGCATTTTGTGAAAATAAAATAACTGAAAAAAGTTAATATTATAATTTTTATTTACATAACTAAGTATTTTAAATTACAAAAGTTAAATATTTTTATTAAAAAAAATATTACTATGGCAGTGTCAGATTTAATACTACAGAGAATGTAGAAAACCACAATAAGATAAGTTTTTTTACTAAGTTCTTTAATAGCTAATTTAAGTGCTACAGGAAGGTAATTTTTAAGTATTTGAACTTTGTAAATTTCAACTATTTTAATTGCAGTGCAACCATTTGGGATTCCAACTCCTATCTCCCAACTAGCTAAGTGTCAGTCTAACGCTTAAGACCTCTTAGAAACCTGCAAATACCTTTGACGCGAGTTCCATAGAGGTCTTGAAATATTGCATTAGAGCCTAACTTATCCTAACAAGGAAAAACAAGTTTTAGAACGTTCAAATTTAGGTTACAGTCCAATTTTCTTAGAAAGAACATCTGATACCTAGAGAATTTCCTAGAACTATTTTTAATTCGTCAATACGTGAACTCAGCAGTTGTATTCATATACATCATCATTACCAATAAAACAACACTAATACAATGTTGACCTTCCATTTTTGTATGCCCCAACTCATGTAAGGAACAGAAAAAAAATATATCTTTCGATTTTGAATAGCTAGCGACTTTTCCACCCTTTTTTGAAGTGGAAACAACTCCATAACGCATACCTTCAAATTAACAAAGTAATTAGTTAGGCTAGGTTAGGTTAGACTTGGGGCTCGATTGAAGGAGTGTAAGAGGGGTTGAAATTGAACACACGGTGACCTGGTGGTCTAGGGATAAGGTGTCAGACTTCTGTGCTGGCGGCCGGGGTTCAATCCTCGATCCCGGCACAGATTTATCTGATTACCAAACCCTTCCTTCACCTCTGACAAGACATCTTGTGAATGTGGGGAATGCCAGGCCTCCACCGTGGTTCGGATTCCACGTTAAACTGTAGGTCCTCCATTTCATCTCACAATCACCCTACCATTACACATTAGCGTAAGTGCGTATAACCCGAACGGGTAGTAAGACGCGGTGCTAATAATAATAATAATAATAATAATAATAAGAAGAAGAAATTGAACACCGTGACGTGGGCCTACCCTAGTGCATGAGAGAGAGATGAACACTTTGCTCTCGAAGAGGGGAAGAGGGAGTTGAAAAATCAGTCGCGAGCGATTCAAAGTCGGGAGCTATTCTTTCTTGTACATTACACAATATGGGGAAAACCAGTGCATGAGCTGGGAAGAATAAGAAACCTCACAAATATTTGAGTACACGAGATGGCATGAACCATTTCAAAAGAATAAAAAAAAAGTTTATATGTGTAAAACCACAGAAATGTCTGAAACTTCTTAAAAGGTTTCTTTTAAGTTAAAATGATAACGGAAAAATTAAAATAATTAATTTTAAAACAATAAAATAAATTACTAAAACAATTCCTTCAATTTCAAGAGGAAACATGATAGATTCTATGAGGATAACGGTTGACACAGGGCTTAGTTCACAGAGTTCACTTTGAAATGTTGACGAGTCTTATCCCCTTTAAATGATTGATCAAAATGTTACAAAGAAAAGCTCTGATAAGCTACCAAGTGTGTTGGACACTAGTTAGTTAAGTCTTTGTTAAATATCCAAATAATGGATTCTGTCCTAGTAAAATACTATTGAAGCGGAAGAATAATATAATACTATTGTATACTCTCGTGGGTCTAGAAAAAAGTTTACTCAACGTTGGTCAACTTCTGGCTTTCCCAACAACGCACGTAAGCATACATAATTAATAATTACACAGGAATGAAAGAACAAATACACCGGTCATAAAAAAAAGAAGAACAAACAGCAATTCGGGATCAATATTATCTGTTGTTGTGAATCATTCTACAAAGGATAGTTTATATGGATGTGTTCTAGAAACAGTAAAGCAAGTTCATTTGGTCCGAGTCGTAACGGACATAATATAGGTCAGGTTATTTATCTTCCCTTTTCCCGGGCCAGATTCCATAAATATATTGTATAGGTTAAGCCAATCCTTCAAGTTGAATACTTTTTATTGATGAATTAAAAGTTATGGATTGAACATTCAAAATGGGATATTTATTTGCAGTTCTATACTAAATTTTTTAACTGTGGAAAAATAAATGTTATCACGTTTTATATAGTCTAGGTTATATATTTATAAAATAATCAAGAAATAAGCTTGAAGGATTTTTGGCCTGATCTCATCATTAGATATTTTAAAATTGAATCTTTTATTAATATAGTTAACTTATGAATATAAATTGAGTATTAACTAGATAGCAACTGTATTTCTCTAAGGGTCTTTGGGAGGAAAATTATTCTGGTCTTGGCTTATCCAACTTCAACGTACTTATTTAAGATAAGAGTACTAAATTTAATTAAAATATTTGAGATTCTAATATAAATAATTTATTATTAAATGTAAGTGAATAATACAATTATAAAATATATGAAATACTTATATAAAATCCCTCGAATATTTTCATACGTAAGTTTAAATTTATAATATTAAATGTTTTGACATTTACATTTTATTAGACATCAAGAATCTTTAAATGTTGAATATTTTAAATTACAATTTCTCTTTAATTGAGGCAATCAGAAAAGCAATTGGTTTAATATAAAATAGTACTTAATGCTTTAGGTGACACTGCACCGACGACTGAACATTATTATTACAAAAATTGACAGTATTATATATGCATATATATTTGTTGATTCACGCCATCAGGGATGGCTGCTACAACCTTCTTTCTGTATTCATAATATTCTGTGTTTACATTTAGGTCACACACACAAACTTATATGTGTGTGAACATATACGAATGTGTGTATGTGTATATATACACACACATTCGTGTATGTTCACACACAGACTACATTGTCAAGATTTCCTCAGCTTCGTTTTCAGTGAGCAGAAGGTTCCCTTTTCTGGAATACCAGGCTGCAGTGGTGCCCTCCTGCGGGGCAAAGAGGAACTCCCATACGTTCTCGAATACGAGACGTCTTGCATGAGACTTCTTCCACCCTTTCTGCGTTTCGCGTTTCCATAATTCTGTCACCAGGATCCATCGCCTGCTGTAGTCTGCATTTTATCTCTTTTTTTTACCCCCTTTTTCTCCTCCACCTAACTTGTATAGTCACTGTGTTCCACAAGTTATAAAAAAAAACCACGTAATTGTTGCATACTCAACCCGTACCACAATCAGGTACTTGAAGTTGGGTTTTAACAATAACTCAGTATGATTTTAATTGATTTTTCAATCATTAATTAAACAAAATTAGAAAGTTTTATAGTAAAAATTAGAAGTGATTTTTATACAAACTAACAATTTTTACTATTTTATAATGGTCGTGATTGATGCATAGAAGTATATAAATCTATTTTGATTTGGTCTATGTTTCCGTATGTAGAGATTCATTGTGATTTGTTTTATTATTCTGCTGTATTCTTCCATTTAAGCTGCTGTTATTGGCTGAGAAAGTAATGTTGGAAAGTGTTTAGATTGTTTGGTGTGGCCTATATCCGAATATTTAGCTTAGCTAAGACAATACACTGTCTGTATATAGTGCAACGGGTCCCAGGTTTGATTCTAGGTATGGCCAAAATATGTATCATTAGTAAAATGGAAGTTTCCCCTCTCACATTGATGGATTGACAATCTGGTGACAGGTGGTTTTTTGATACATTTATATTGGGATACGTTAGCTATATTTGTACTGTATTTATGTTGAATCAAAGATTTTGGGATTCACTTTCCTATAGTTGGTTACGTCAATACTCGGATACTCTAGAGCAGTGCTTTTATCTGAATTGTCTTGGACTATGCACGCCTTTATTTGCTTCATGTCTATAATTGTATTTATATGATTTAGTAATAACTAATCTCATTGCTTTGAGATTCAAGGTAATAATTAATATTATAGGGGAACACTATTGAAAGCACACTATTAATGGCCTATGTTGGTACTTAGGATGAGAATATATCTAGCTCAATGGAAGGATTAGGCAAGATTCCATCATCCCCAACATGTAATCCACTTCAAGTAGGTGAACGTTTTCATCTAGTTTATCTGACTGAATAATTTAATCATAGCTTTTAGCTCCTTGTTTCCTGATAATCAGCATCAGATGCTTCAAACTATCTTGGTAAATTCTCTGGCTCGGAGAGTAAAGCAATCACATCTGAAACAAGTTTGCCTCTGTCTCTATTTCAATTAATATAAACACAGTAAATACTGTGGCACTAATAATAAAGGACACAGGATGACATTGTCAAAGCCTGATGTAACAAATAAAACTTATGAATTATTAAACGAAACTTGCATTATAAAAATAACATCGGTATTCTATTAACCCATTACCTGCGATCCCTCAGTGAAGGTAGTTTATAAGCGTTATGACGGCTCATACAAGATCAATCTGACACACATGAGGAATGTGGATAATCCTTTAGTTTGATCGGAAGAGAAGTTAGCTGAAGACATCCTGGATATGTTTTGAGTACATTCTTTTCCGGATGATAATGAGTCCCGAATAACAATCTCATCTGATTTAGTTCGTTAGCATTCATCATCAAAAGATGTGGACCCCTTCTATAAATAATTACAACTCTATCCCTCCTACCCCCCTATTTTACAAATATCTAACAGGAGTATACTATTCTGTTTTTTTACAAATCTCCATTTTATTGATTCCAATTAATAAATAATTTATATGGGCATATTTATTGGATTAAATGTTAAGTGTCCAGAGTTGTGCGAGAGTCTAAAATACTCGCCAATCAATAATAATGGTGTTGAAAGCTATAATTTTCCGGATTTTAATAATATGGTTATTTTTCCTAATTTACCATATAACTACTAAAAAGTTAGCAGTAGAATTTATAATGTTATTTGATTATCATTGTCTTGAAGAATTTATTAATTGTTAAAGGAATGGACGTCTTACTTTTAAAATTGGGCTTATTTCCACTTCAAGCAGAGAGTTGAGAATATAGTAGCTGATATAAGGATTCTGGTCACATTCATTGATCAGCAAAAAAGTATTGGATCCGTTAGTTGGGCGGGTTCGTTTGCTGTTTCAGTTGTTTTGGTTATGGATTGAATCACTCTGTAGGCCCACTTATAAGTGGCTTAATATCTGGTGGGAATTTGAACTAAATAAGATTAAAGGAAACTTCAGAGGTCGGGAGAATATAAGGAGAAGGTATTTCAAGTTTAATAGTTGTATAGGGTGTATTATTAAATTACTAATATATACTAAAATGTATTTAGAACTAAGTGTAACTATTTTTATTCGTGATAGGTGAGTTATTATAGTACTAGTACTCTTTATATTTTACTCACGTATATTAATTTGTATTAACAATTTTACTTTGAATCATTTTGAGCTACTTCCCCCATTTCCTAATATTTATCGTACAGGATTATCCAAGGAGGTGTATGGGATATCATAATATACTAGTTTCAAATATAATCTAACAAAGCTGAGGTTTTCATTGTTAAAATGTGCACATACACCACACATTTTGTTTTCCACCTTAATTTGTTTAAATATGAAAACACTTTGTATTCATCATGCATACACCCAAGCAGAAGTCAATTTTTGGTCCAGGTGTGCTGAATCATATCAGGCATGGTTGTCACTATTGCGGTTGTGGTCCTCTTTTTAAAATGGTTAGAGGTGATTTGGAGGTCTAGGGGTAAGGTGTCGGACTTCTGTGCTTTGAGTCTGGGAGTCAATCCTTGGTCCTGGCACAGATTTATCTGATGACCAAACCCTTCCTTCACCTCTGACAGGACGTATATTAATCACAACTTGTGAATGTGGGGAATGCCAGGCCTCCACCGTGGTTTGGATTCCACGTTAAACTTTAGGTCCTCCATTTCCTCTCACAATCACCCTACCGTTATACATTAGCTTAAGTGCGTATAACCCGAACGAGTAGTAAGACGTGGTGCTAATAATAATAATATTATGGTTCAAATCAATATCTCTTTCTGTGTAAACAATGTTTTAAAACTTCATAGAAGCCAAGAGACAGGGTCACCTCTACTAATACATTGGTGTGGAAACCTCTCCTTTAATTGCGTGGAGCACGCTAAGATTGTAATGAGGTGGGGTACCATCTTGCTGGAAAATAACCGAGATTGAATTTTCTCTTTGTATGTCTTCATTTAGAGGGAAAAAAAGAACTTATAAGTATGTTCAGTATTCATAAATGTTACTTGTAATTTCTCTTTACGCAAACATTAAAGGGGGCTTACTATGCGATCGTGCATTATACTTTAGTACACGTTAATTTTTTTAACTGTCACGAATGTAACCGTAATTTTTTTCCATTTGTAATGATTCCCAAATTCTACAATTATTACGATTAACACAGCATTTACATGAAAAATAACTTCTTCGCCAAATACTACCAACTTTAAGTAATTATAATGATTGACTTTTTTAAAAAAAAAATAGCATGGTTGCAGCGAGATCAACACGTTTAGGATGACATTTGGGTTTAATTTAATATCTAAGCTGAATCTTGGATCTATGTAATCGTAAATGGTTACGGAGTAGATTATGAAGGGTAGTATTTGGAACTAAATAAAAACTTCAAGCTTTGCATTCGGACTGTGTACGCAATATTGCCTCGAGCGTTCCACAGTATCTTCAGATGTTGACGGTTGGCCTGGGTATTTCTTTATTCCTTAACTGCCGTTTCTTTAAATTGATAGAACCGACGTTTAAAATGACGTCGCACTATTACAACTGATTTGAACTTGGCGTAGCACAACACACCCTCTGCTTTCTGTCGCACTTTCGACGTCTGATGACGTCAGGCGGGGTGGTTGAACATTCATTACTGTGCGCTGTGATTGCGCACCCAATGCCAGTGTTGTCGCTGTACAGAAGAAAACTTGGATTGTTGCCAAACTATTTTCAGCAAAAATTACGCAAATTTGTCAATTATTTCTGAATGTATCTAATCATAGAATCCTTGACTTATTTTCCCGATGATTATGTATATATACACTTTTATTTCCTCCTTCGTATAGTCGTATTGCTATAGCAGCTCATTACTAATATTAGCACTTTAATCATTCCATAATCATTTCGTGCGTGGAAACAAGTGACGACTTATGTGCACTACAGGGGTGACATAGACATTGTTGGGATATATGTTAATAATGAACATTTTTGTAACTGTTTTAAATTCTTGAATAGTTATATTGTGTCTTGTTGTTATTAATTGGTTTATTTTATTTTATTTTATTTTGCGTTTTCTTATCAGATTATTAATTCAGCAGACTTAAGTATTAATCTTATTATCTAATTCAGTGACAATTTTAGTCGGTATTAATTTAATTCTACCAGTGTATGTGTTGTTTTATTTCTTATTAATAAAAACCTTGAATATTCTGTGTGCATTTTCAAACTTATTTAATCAAAAATTTACCCCAATAAACTTCAAATAGCTCGTGGTTCACACGGTGACGTGTGAACGACTCGCAGACCGTCTGGTCACGTGCGAGCCCCCATTACACTACGTTCACTTCATTGGGGAATTTTTAGATCTGGTAGTGCTTTAATAAGTTTGGTTAAGCTCTAGCAAATATATTTATATTACACTTTTATATCACATAGAGAATAAAATGGTCTTTCACATTTTAAATATAAATAACTAATTATATAGATCCTTTATATTTAATTTATTTAAAACGTAGCTAAATTTCTGGAAACCTATGCTTTCTAAACAGCTTTGTTATTATATTATTCATTTACCATTGTTCTAATTTGTAGAATTGAAATTGAAAAACTTTTTTAAACAGCTGGAGTAAGCGTATTGTCACAACACACGAACCAGTTTAATTAACTTTCCTAAAAAAAAACTAAAAAAAACAAGTGTTTGCGTGGCCGAGCGAAAAAAGTTTTTAAATCACTGTTTTTGGTTAGATTTTGCATTTAATTTTTTTTATTGCAACGTAGCATATACACATTTTACTCTAGATGACTTTCAATATAGTTATACAACAGATATGTTTTTTATTAAAACTTTACGTATTTTACTGTACTACGTTAAAAAAGGAGCACGGTATTTTAATATTTTTCTGATGTATTTTAATTTAAAATGAATAAAAAGTGGGTATTTGTGCGACTGCCAATTTTCCCAGCAGATTATACCGTTGAACAATCAAAGGTAAACGTATTGATTGCGACTGAAATCCATAATATATTATTAAAAGAAATAATAAACTAAAACACTGTTGTTTAAATTAACAACTGGCACGTTTTACATTGAAGTTGGTTGCTATTAAAACCACGAATTAAAACCTTTGTGCGAGCAATGGAGAGGGCTCAACAATAAAATTATTTTTTAAATGTGTTTTTTTTCACTTTCTATATAATCGGTTCATTATTTATATACATTTGAAAGTGAAAATAGATATTTGCATTATAAACGTTTATTTTAATATTTCGGAATATAAATATAATAATAAAGGGACACATAAGAAGCTAAAATCCACCAGAATGTAAAGAGTTTAACTATAAGTTTTCGTAAGGGTCAATTTTATTAATATTTTGCTAACATTAATTTAATAACTAAATTTGATAAACTTCTTTTGTTTATAGTTCTGCTCTGCTACCGTATATTTATTTACAATATTGAGATATGAATGAGTAAGATAGATTTATTTATTTATTTAGCTGCAGTTGAGTGAAAGTGGATTGGACAAAGATAAATGATAAACCATCCTAATATATACTCAACTAGAATTCGATTATGATTTTCCAATCACCCCTTTTTTTCAGTTTATCGAGAGGGTGATGAATTATACTACGTGACAATTGATGTTGTTTAAAAGCTCCTACAATTTCTTACAAACGTCAATAGATACAGTTCTTTATGATGATAATGGTATTGCTCGCTTGCATAGATCATTTTGTTTATTTATTTTTAAGATTAAGCCCTTTGATTAAAATGTATCTCAATGTTTTATAACTAATTGGAGCGATCCCTTCATACAATAAAATAGGGATTACTTTTCTTACGATGACTTCCAAAGCGGGTTTTCCCAATATTTTGTGATCTCTAAGTGTTTGTATCCTGGTAATAAATATCGTCATATCGTAAACCAATATACATAGAATTTGTTCAAAAGAGAAAAAAAAAGTTTATTACACAAACTCTATTTTTCATAGAATTTTAATTACTAATTAAATGTATACCCCAAGCAAATATTTAATTTAATACCTATTATTTCGGGTGTTATAGACCCCCTGACCACTGAAGTGGGTTTCGTCGACGTGGTGATATATGAAATTTCCACATTATTTTTTTAACCCCTGACTGGTGAGCATCATTTGGGGAAGCCTACTCTACAGCTACTGATGTAATACAAATAGGGGGAGAATGAAACTTGAAATTATGTGGAGGAGGAAGGGGGGAGGGGAGTTGAATATAAAAGTTAGTCAGGCAATTTCCACCAATCAACATGAAACTCTTCATTCAACAGTAGCAGTAACGCATCGTTTTAAAACAAACAAAACTATACCAGGGTTCAGGGGTTATTGTATATAGACTCCCATATTTCACGAGGCGCCGACGTTTTAATGTACCCCCCATGGTTTGATACCCCTAACCCCCCCCCCTACATCATCCCCCTCCCCTCTCTCACCTATCCTGTAAATCTATCAGTCAGGGGACCGGGCCACCAGATGTCACGTCTTTCCTCCTAGCTTACTTTTCCACCCGAGGGATGTGTGGGGGTGGTGTTAGGGGAGTTAAGGGGGGAACGGGGGTTTGTGTTTGGACAAGAGGGTGTTGTGGGGAATGACAGGTTTATTTGGTTGGTCCCACTGTTACTGTCTTACGCCAGGGACTATTCCACCTCCGTACAAATAAAACAAAGCTTGCGTCGTTTTAAAGGATGTCCAATGAATGTCCATCGAAAGATTCTGTAAATTCTTTGTTGCGCTTATGTAAAATAAACACACTCAGGGTTGGAAATAAAATCTTATTATTTCAGCATAAAACATTAAAAAATAATATTATAGCTAAAATGGATAAAGATAAGAGGTATTTTTAATTTTATATACTCTTTGTTACTTGCAGTAAGATGCGTGTTAAATAATTAATTTAAGAATATTTGAAGAAAGAGAGTATTGAGGAAAAGATAGAAAGCAACACTTGTTAATGAAAATATGTTCGTAGTTTACCTAGCAAAAACACTTTTGCTCAAATAAAATAAAATATGTTCACAGTAAATACCTATAGTTTAATTTTATAAAATGGAAAAATAAAAAAGACGTAAATTCATGTATATGTTTGAATTTGAACATAACTATACCTATGATAAGCTTATTATGTTTAAAAAGTATAGCTAAACGTATTTACTGACGCAATATTTTATTTATTATGGCTATAGAAATTTTAAATACGGGGACCTTAGCTTTCATTCTCTTCCATTATACCTATAAGAATAATTAATGTATTTATTGTTTAGGTGTAATGATCGTAAAACCATTGAGAAACCCATAAAGGGAAATTTCAACTTTACAGCATTCAGCCGAGCTTAAAACTATATTAATTTTTAACTCTATACCTACATCGTCAACGTAACGTCACATTAACTTACTTATATATGTTTATCATTACTTATATATGAATTGATTTAATAAACACCATTTAATGAATTAAATAATCCTTTAATTTAAATTTTTATTGATTTGATTTTTTCGGAAATGATTTTGATTGAAACAATCACTATGCTCTATCTTTTATTTAGTTAAAAGTTAGAATATTTGTTCTCATAGTTTGATTAAAAACATAACACCTAGCGAATCTACATTACTTTGATAACCAGGCTGCATATTTATTGAAAACCAAGTTATTCATTTTCCAAACATTTTTTGAAATAAAGTATGATTATGAATTTATCGGTTTGATGGCTTTCTAAAATGTCTAAGTGAGGGAATTAGTTCATTTAGATATTTTTATTTTATGGTTCTTACTGTCCGATATCTCTATTTGTACAAACATCAAATTAAAACCACATGATAGGAAAAGGAATATTGAAGTAAAGTCAAAAAGGTCCCATGTTGGAGACTGATAAATTATTTATGAGTTAAATTAAAAACTTTTACACCTAGCCGGTATTCAAACATTGTTTAACGGGATCAAAGTAGAGCTGGCTCACAGCTTAACTAGCCCTTATGGTGGTATAGGTGTTAATACTAAGGTGAATATTCTTTTTCGTTACCGTGTTTTAAATAATCGCTTGGGTAGTAGGTGTATATAATATTAATTAGGTTAATGGGGTAGTCATTATGAAGGAGTAAAAGTCTCATTTTCTTAGGGAAGGCCTTATCTAATAGCTTGAAGATATTTTATACGTCAAGTCATGTGAGCTGCGGTCACTTCTTAAAGATAATTTCACTATCCATAGATTAACACTAATCATATAGTAAGATTGTATCAACTTGGACCACAATACTATACTTTTTTTTAATATTCTAATATACTCTTTCTTGTACCTCCCTTATTGGGGGAGAGAGTGGGAATTAATTTGAGGGAAAAAAATCCTCAATATATCCGGGCAGGGTTTGAACCCCAACTTTCTTTTAAACTGCAAATTAACGAACTGTAGGTACACCACCACGTATCCGTGATGGATAAAATGTTTCCTCAAAACTTTGGGATGCTGCTATATTCTGTGAGGGAATCTCTTTCTCCCAAGAAACAACACCTAAAAACCCTTGTTCTTCTGCCACCTTCCTCTCAACCCTCAATCCACCATCCACCCTTCTCACAAGGTAGGTAGGCACTCGAGGGCTGTGTTGACAAGACAACCCTCTTGAAGCAACCCCCTTGGCGCCTTCAAGTATCTGCAGATATCTACGGCGCCACCTAGGGAGAACACACACATACACACCTAATGACGTCACACACACGACCATACAAGATGAACTGAAGACCGCGGGCGGGAAAAAAAAAAGGCACCAAAAAACTCTGTGAAATGCCGTGTTCATACTAGCGAATATATTTTTATATTTTTTAAAACACATTCCTCATTTCATTAAATTGTTCACATTTTGCTAAAAACATATTTCTGTAAATATTTACTTCATCCAACATATTATTCGTTGACTATCATTAGTCATCAAATCTTTAATAAAATTCATTAATTTGCAGTTAAATTATCTCTGACCTTTTATATAGTTCGAAAAAAAATTGTTTTTAAGGAGAATTCTTTTGATACTGATTTATAATTTCCCTTGTTTTTATAGTAATATTACAAATTACCACAATAACGTAAGGAAGCTATTATAATACCCATTTAATAAAGGGGAATAAAGCAGATTGCCATAATTGTATTTATCTATCATAATTCTGATGGAATTGACTACATATTCTGAATAAATACTTGTAGATCATCAGTGTTGATTTAGACGAAATAAATCTACCTATGTATAAGATTTTTACTACTCTGCAAATACAAGAAAATGTGGGAATACAACATGACGATTCATTTTTAAAAGGCCTATGTTTGACTGATACAAGTGGCAGGGTACGGGTTGCATGTCAATTATAAGACAATTTTGAAATACATAATGGTCTTAAACATTGAGAAGCACTTTCCTTATTACTTTTTTAATCTAACCTTAGAGTACGATATTAAGGTAATACAAGAGTAAGGAATGATTGGCATTAAAAGGTACATTGTAGCTACATGGATACGCAGATGATTTTGCTTTGTTGGGAAATGCTAAGGAAGGCGTGGTAAGAAATTAAGTGATTTTATTCGAGGCTAGTAAAGAAATAGTCTTTTCAACGTAAATTTCTAAACTTAAGTATATGTCACACAGAGAACACAGATTAGGGAAGATAATTTAGAAATTATTTCGAGTAATATATTATTTGGCAAGATTATCAGTTTAAATATTTAGGAACAATTTAACCTAGCAATAACAATATTATATTGGAAATTAGGAGATTGAATGCAGTCGGGAAATGCCTGTTAAAACTCGGCCAGTATGCTGTTAACATTCCGCCTGCTTTCAAGGAATGTAAAACTTTAAATGTGTAAAACAATAATTTTAACGGTTTTTCTTTATGGTAGTGAAGCGTGGTCTCTTACCTTACATTACGAAAACCAATTTAGGGTATTCCAAAATAGGGTCCTAAGGTAGATATAATCGGTTTAAAATGGGATAAAGCTACTGGGGAGAGCAGGGGGTTACATAATGATGAATTACATGACCTGTCCTCATCACAACACATAGTTAGGATAATCAAGGCTCGTAGACTACGGGAGGCTGGACATGCAGCGTGAATGGAAGAATATATAACCGTGTTTAGGTTAGTGACTAGCTAACCCAATAGGAAGACAACGTTGAGAATATCTAGATTCAGATGGAAATATATCATTAGAATGGACCTGAAAAAAATAGGGTGTATTGAGGAGGACAGGATATAAATAGCTCAAGATAGGGATAGACGCCGTATTTTTGTGAGTGTGGTAATGAACTTAAGAGTTCCTAATACCATGGTGAAGGTAAGTAAAATAATAAAGGTAAAAATAATATTTATTCTAAATAAAAAGATTAAGCGTATGTTTAGTTTCATACAAAGCACCAATGAGTGGACCCGTTTTGGTTTTACTAATTATCTTGACGTTATCTTCCGTGGTGGTTAGTCAACATAGCAAGACAAAACTATCAAAGTTTCACACTTTTTACAATAAAATTAATGAGTATAGCTATGGTTTTAGTTTAATTCTAACGGATTATATTATTTGGATATGGTACTTATAAATCTATTTTAACGTTTTTCATTTTCACAGCTCATTTATATTAAATCCACTATAATTAAGACTTGGCACTAATGTCTATGATTATTAGTATTTAATATGTAATAAGATAAAATTAATATCAAGACACTTAATTGAAATAGCAATTTAATGTTTACCTAGACAATATTGTTCTCATTATAATATGTATATATATATATATATGTCAATTTATTTTAAAAGACTTTTAATTGTGGTTTTTTGTTTGATATTTTAACAGGTAATATTCTCAACTTTTAATTAATCTTCTGGAGAGTGGAATATATGCCTCAAGGAGAAGACATGTAAGCTTTTTGCATCACATTTGGCAGTAACAAAGGTAAGATTTCAATACGTATCATCCCTGTTATATCTTCTTAAGTAATTATACAGTAGTCTCAATTTCACCTCCGGTGAATCAAATTTATACTAAATAAACGTAAACACCAAATATCTCAAATTTAACTGTTCTGGCGATAGAACACTTGCATTCTCGGTTGTCGACATGTTGAAATACAGGATTAAGCTTTAGGAAATCGGAGGGGGGGGGGGCAGAGGGAAGAGGAAGAGATGTAAATCAATAGAATAATAGAAATGTAATATCAGGATACAAACTAATAATATTGTATAGCAATAAATTTTCATAAGGTGGACCTTATCTGACACATAATACATTTCTAGTGAACTGCTATCACGTAAGCATACGTTAAAAATGAGATGTTATGGACAGTAGATATTATCAATACATATAATATAACACTAATAATATAGTAAAATGTTTTCAATGCTGACAACAACAAAAAACGTAGATATTTTATAAAAGTCCTTTCCCATGAAAATTGGACTGTAATGATTTTTTTTAAATATATGGCATACTTGATTGTATCGTTCAAATTAAGTTTACTATTTCTATTATCCGTCAGGTATCCAGAAGTTAGAAACGTAAAACAGGAAGGATCCATAAAAAAATTATATATATATATATATATATATATAGAAAAGAAGATTTGTGAGCATGGGGGTGGCATGCCAAAGGAAGAGAGAACGAAACTAAACAAACTTTTTTTTTCATTTTATTGAATAAGTGAGAGCACCGCACCAAAGCCTTCCTTCACAACAAACAACCGTTTCTGAACACAAAATAGAATTACCAACAACTACCAATAAATACTAACTTGTCTGGTTTGGAGCCCGTGCTTCCCAGACCGGAACAAATTGTATATGTGAAGGGGAAGGGGAAGTGATCTCACATGTTTCCAAAGATACAGAAACAACAAAAATTGTGTATAAAAATTATTCTGCGCTGTGTAAATATTTTTTTGAATGGTGGATTCTCTCCCTCAAATCCGGAAAAGAGAGAGAGAAAAAAAAATTGTATTCATACATACTTTTAAACGTATGCAAACCCTTTATTGCAAAATTGTTTCAGGTGAGATTTAGAGTGTTTAAAAAACATTAATAATGTGTTAAATACATATATCTTGATTACAAATAAATTTAATGCTACTAAAATAATTCAAGAAAAGTTAATAATAAATTATAGAATGAAAACAAATTTATATTTGTTTGATTACATCAATATTATACCTCCGTCCTGTATATTTGCAGGAGATAGTTATTAAACTTGTATATAAAAATACATATGTATCTGAATTGATGATCAATACATTCTAATCCCGGACATATGGGTAAATATAGTTATCGGCACGTATGAATATTTAAAATAAGGATTTTTAAATTTAAGAAAGTTCAATTTATAAATAAATAATTTTGTAGCTTCTTCGTTTTTATAGCTTTGTAGGTTTGATAAATTGTAAGATTATTTATAGATCTAGATGTTTTCATAACACAGTGGCTTCAAAGAATCAACTAAGCCTACTATAAAATATATTGATATATTATCAAATGATCTGATACTTTTGCATTTATAACATCTTTCACACTTTGATACCTTTGTTAGTATATAAAAAACTTATAAATATCCATAAATTTTTGTTGTATTGTTTATTGTTTAGTTGTTGTTTATTCATCCATAATTATACTCATAATGTTATATTGCTTAGAGTACATTCGCTGTTTTAAATTACCAACAATATTTCATTTAAAGAAAGAAAGACAAAAAATTCAACTTGGCACATTCATATAAACACGTTTCTTTCTTAAACTGGAAAACTTCTATTTAATTATTTGTCAGAAAAGGAAGAGTGGTCAAATTACTCACTCACTTTATATCATAGCCTTATAAATTGAGCCAAGGAGTGAAGACTAAATTACTTTTTCCCAAATAATAAACCGCACACTTCCGAAAACCAGCGGTGTTAAAAATTGTAATGAAGGTACATTATCCATTATGATTTTGAACCACATAACGTGTCGTATGTTGGCCGTTTTGATTTCTGTTTATTGGTTTCACACACACACACACTATATATATATATATATATATATATATATATAAAAGTAGGGAATGTGGAAAGAGGAGTGTCAGTAATTTTGAATCTCGCTCGTGAAGATAGGGGTGGAAAAGAGAAAGAGAGAGAGAGGGAAAGTTAATTTGCAAATTTAAAGTGGGACTCTTAATTATTAGTACACCCTGGACACTACACATACTGTTAATATGTGGCGATGACGCAGCAAATGTTGATGAGCCTAGTTTTGGATTTTGTGGCTTGGCAGGACTACTATTGGATCTAGCCTTCTGCGCCACTTGCGAAACGTATGTGTGCGTACGTATGTTTAAAGCTTGCCATCCCTCTTTTAATATCACCTCCTCTCTATCTATCTCTCTCTCTCTCTCTCTCTCTCTCTCACGCACACACACATGCTGCGGTATAATATCCATATGTATTGGTTAGTAGAGGAGAATAGTTAATCCTCGCTTGGCTCTCGGTTGCAAATGCATCTCGTAGCGTACGGTGTGTGGAAATTGTGTTTTATTCTTCCATCCTTATTTCTCTTCTTTGTTTTGTTATCCTATCTCATATGTATGTATTTTTTTCAAATCCCCCATATTTATTTGTTTGTTATTTCCGCAGTGTTATTATAGATCTTTTGCAATATATATTTTCTTGTATGTTTGTGTTTTTCAAACTCTTCTAACCTCATCTTGGTACTTTTCCTTATCCACAGCAATCATTTATTTCGATTGTTTGATTTTACTAACGTGATTTTTTATATTTGAGTTTATCAATTATTTATTCAATTACTAAATTTTTTATTTTTCTCGATTTACAGATCTTTTAGTTGGTTCTTTCAGCTTTGTGGTTTTGTTTGGTTAATTAAATGTTGTTACTCTCTGCATTTTTGCCTTTGTCTTCTTTTCTCTCATATATTCGCGTATATAATCTTTATCTATATACGAACAAAATAATATGTGTGTGTTGTATTCTTTCCTACGAGTTTTTACCACCCATCTGGGCTATACACATTTATAGAAGAGGTGAGTAGGATATAATTTAAATAAATGTACCTGCATTTGCATGAAACATTGTTGGAGTGGGTTTAAATTTGGAAAACCCCAAACTTCCCGTCATTTTCAAAATAGATGGGTCCTTATATTTAGTAGGTGTGCTCACCAATGAGAGTAGTGTGTTGTAATCTATGTTATAATAATTTTACTAAAGACATAAATCAGTGTATTTCGTTAACATTCATTTTTTGTATGAATTGTGTGCCGTTCACGAATATTCTTCAAATATATGATTTTAAAAGGGCCAGTTGAGCGTTATCTTGAACTGAACATGTTCACTTTCAGACAGTGTCCGAGCTTGAGTGACTGTCAACGGTACTTTTCACGGAAAGGGGAGGGGGTGATGCGAATGTGTGCGTGTGTGTCTATTCCTGACGATTCAAGGCAATGACTCAGTAGAGGTTAATGCTTGATTTATTACCCCCCCCCCTAGGATGACAACCCCAGCTCTGGGGGGTGGGGAGGGAGAATTCCAGCACTGCTGTAAGTGTGTCGCTATCTATTCATGGCAAATGAGTCTGTAAGGAGCACAGATGTTTAAATTTAACATTTCTTTTCCCTCCAATGCGGTCGCTCACCTAACGAACTTCAAGGCTCATTACCGAGAGGGGGAATTTCCAACAATGAATGAGAAGAGTGTAGAGAGGGGGGAGGCTGTCATTCAGCCGTCCACAACTGAAGAGAAAAGGTTCGCAACACGGCTGACGCAAGACACGGTGGGGGAACCATTTATGACACACTACCCACAGCAGCCATAGCGCGAGGTTCTAACGCCCTAATCGACGAATAAAAACTCAAACACCTATATCCTACCAATTAATTAATTAACAACCATTAATAATTAATCATCAAGAACCAACATGTCCTGGGTTGGTAGTCGAGAGGGTGATAGGGAGAAGAGTGGGAGGAGGAGGGGGAATCAAACGGATGTGGAAAGTAGGTCAGAGGGTGGGAGAAGGAGGCTATTTATAGCAGCCAATCAGAGTGAGGAGGCTAGGTCAGGTGACCAATTTCACCCAATGAGGGGGTGTACCCATTAATCAGTATCACTACTCCTATGTCAGGGGTGTCCTTAAATTTAATGATAACTTACAAGTATTCAACATCTTTTGACCTCACCATGTGAATAAAATTAAACTCTATATTGCTATAAGTGCAATACTATATTTATTATTGGCAAAAATATTTTCTTTAAAAACTGCTAAAACATTGCCCTTAACTCATCTTCCATTGCACCCCACTTAAGGTGATATTTTGGGCATGCAAGGGTTACAAAGATCGCTGTTTGATGCTTATCAACCTAGTCTCTTTGCGTGAACTTCATTGGTATGTATTAATTACCTCAAATCAATCGTATAGTAAGTTTATCTTGAAAAAAATCGATGAAGAAGGGGACTGTGATTAGACAATATAAAGTCTTCGACTTTTTAAAAATTTAAAAATATACACCGCACATACTGTTACGCGAGTATTATTTTTTATGAAAATGTAAATAAAAATGTTTATTTGATAAAACTTCAATCGTACTACTGCGGGGATGTCCTACTGCCGGACTATTCAATTAGTTATCCAAGCGGGCTACTTCAAAAAGTCTTAAGGGAAGGAGGGAGTGAAACGTAATTTGATTTTATACCTAATATTGATATATTTCATTGAAATTAAATTGGTTAAATTTAGAACAGGACCAGGCCTAGTAAATGTGACAAAGTATATCATGTCAAAATCATTTAAACATAAATAATAATTATTAAAATACAATAAGACTAATTACAAGCAAAGCACTCAGCCATTACTATAAAACGCATGAACAATAAGCCAGGCAAATATCAACTGGCGTGACATCGGCTGCTGTTGGGTGGAGGGGAGAAGAGGCGCGACTCATTCTCAGCCACCCTGTCGCTGCCGACCGGCCACCTTCATTGTTCAAGCTGAAAAGTAAGAATATGTTACATATATAAGCCGTGATGTGATGGCGGTTGAAAGTAAAGATACTGGGTCTAGATAGGGGGACGCATGCTGGAGGGAGAGATACCGGGTCTAGAGTAGGGGACGAATGCTGGAGGAAGAGATACCGGGTCTAGAGTAGGGGATGCACGCTGGAGTAATAGATACCAGGTTTAGATGGGGGGGACGCTGGAGGGAGAGATACCGGGTCTAGAATAGGGGATGCACGCTGGAGGGAGAGATACCGGGTCTAGAGTGGGGGACGAATGCTGGAGGAAGATATACCGGGTCTAGAGTGGGGGACGCATGCTGGAGGGAGAGATACCGGGTCTAGAGTGGGGGACTCACGCTGAAGGGAGATATACCGTGTGTAAGGTAGGGGACGCACGCTGGAGGGAGAGATACCAGGTCTAGAGTGGCGTACACACTCTGGGGAAAAAGATACCGGATTAGAAGGTNCAAGTTTAGAGGGGGGGATGCACGCCACAGGTAGGTTCACACTCCTTTGCAAGTAACAATGGGGCGTTCAGCTTCCCCCACCACTTATAAGAAAATGAAGTTATCTCAGGCAGTTCAAAGTCGGGTCCCGCTACATTCCTTCTGAACTGTTACGATGTATCTCCAGGTAGTTGGAATTTTAATCTGCAGGCCTATATGTGGAGCTTGGCGTGCTGGATGTGGCCCGCGGGCTGCCAACTGAATAGCCCTGTTCTACTTTGTATACCACGTTAAAAATATCAGCGCAATCTGTCCCACCTCCTCAAGCACAAGCTAACTCCTTTAACACTGATTGGGTAAAAGGTGGTCTGGAAAAGAGCTATGGACGTAGTAAGAAGAGATTTTCGGAAGAATCGAGTACAAATCAGTGGCTTAAATGTATTATGTATGACGCAATACAGGAAATTGCTATGTTAACTCTTGTTCGACATCAAAATTTAGATGGAGAGCATGGAGAATTCTCACCTATGCCCAAGAGCTTACCCATGAAACATTCCAATCGCTATAACATGAATAATCTTGTAATGATTAACTAATCACATTACCCCAGGAAAAGTAATTCCATCTTGGGTATGATTTTAAACATATATATATATATATATAGTAAACCAAAATATTAATCTGGTAGTATTTTTCTTTCTCTATATTTGACCTTATCCATTTTATAACTTAGATTAACCGTTTCCGAGTTAATTATGAAAAACTGAAAAAAGTTACGGCTTGAGCAGCCATTTTCCAAGATAGCTGACTTGCACATGTTGGATCGGTTGGCACTTTTAATATATTGTTAAATAAGGCAATTACATGATTCTATGAAAAAAACTCACTAAGAATTATGTCACCGATGGATGCTAATTCGCCTGCACTTATTATCATTATATGACTTTAATTTATAAATGTATGATTTTGCTGGGAAGAAGAGAAGTTGGTGACCTGGTGGTCTAGGGGTAAGGTGTCAGACTTCTGTGCTGGCGGCCGGGGTTCAATCCTTGGTCCCGACACAGATTTATCTGATTACCAAACCCTTCCTTCACCTCTGACAAGAAATATTGTGAATGTGGGGAATGCCAGGCCTCAACCGTGGTTCGGATTCCACGTTAAACTGTAGGTCCTTCATTTCATCTCACAATCTCCCTACCATTACACATTAGCATAAGTGCCTATAACCCGAAAGGGTAGTAAGACGCGGTGCTAATAATAATAAGGATAGAAGTTAGTTACTAAAGTTACTAAAACAATGTTTGTATATTAAAACACATCATGTTATGTTATCTGTAGCTGTCATTTTTGATATATATTATCACCGAATACAAAATAACACAAATAATATAGTAAAATGTTATCATTGTTGGCCGTAAATAAATATGTTAAAAGTTTATCTACTTTTCTTCCAAACAAAGTTAGGGTATACCATAAAAATTTGTATATTTATCCTTGGCGGAAGTAAGGAGGCAGTTTGTGGAGTCAATTTTCTTGAGTTTTAGAACATCAATTTACGCAACCTCTTAACAAACTTTGAGAAATCACAAAACTTTAATGGAGATTTAATTGGTAAATCTCAGAACCAGCTTTGAAATTCTAAACAAGATGAAGTTGTTTAGATCCACATGGTAAATGTGTTTTACTTAAGACAGATATTGCACTGTTAAAGCTCTTGAGAATTAGTAAAGTAGTTGATTGAAGAGCACTTTAAATACCTGTTTCAGTGTCCACATGATCTAAGGCGTCACTCTCGTCTTAGACTATACGTGGAGATTAGGGCTCAGATCCCAATCGTATGTGCTAAAGGGGATTTCTCCAAAATGATTTTCAACTCTTCCACGCAAATATGGGTACACTTCCTCTGAATTAAACCTTCCTTATTCCTAACTCATTAGCGTAACTAGCAAATATACTAATAACCTAAACAGGTAGTAAGATGTGGCTCTAAAAATATCATCAGCATACTAGTTGAAACCATACTGCGGTAAAAGTTCACAAATCTGGAATAAATTGAATAAATAGAGATAGTTATTCCCGATTACTGAAAATATCATAAAAAAGTATATAGTCCTATACCGTACATAAAGCTGAAAAAAGTTATTCATTTGTTGAGTTATACATTTAAAAATATATATATATGCACAGTTTATTTCTTACCCCGTGAGTAAACGGTGTTTGGGTGTGTAATGTAATGTAATGCGATGCGATGCAATGCAATGTTAATAAAAAACGCATTTTTTAAATAATACATTATATATATATACGTATATATATATATATATATATATATACGTACCTGCATTGATAAACGTACTAAATACCGATAAGTATTTAAGAAGGAACAGAAAGTGATCCGTAAATCGAGATAAACAATAAACCTAAACCCGGAACCTTTGGCTTTGTACAACAGTGATCTTGCCACTAAGCTATTCAGGAGTTGTCTCATGCCCAAGGTCATTCCATATTAAATTAATTTACCTTAAATTTACTACCAAGCCAAAGTTCCTGGGTTTAATCCCCGTATCCAGGCGTTAGTTTTAAATTTTAAAAAAGTAACACAAACACTAACGTAGTTGTTATTATTTTTTTTTTTATCATAGCGTTATATAACACGTTCAGGTAATCTTGTGTACTAATTACTCTAATGTGTCAGGGATGAGTAAGGTTTAATTTAGAGGAAGTGGAGGAAGAGTGGAGAAGCAATTAAAGAAAGCCACCTTCATTACACCCAACTGTGATCAAACCCCGTTCTTCCCATCATCGTCATTCTAGTATAATCTGACTGTAACCCCTTAGACAATGTGGACAACGAAATAGGTTTTTATTACATGACCAGTTATTTATTTCTAAATTAGATATTAAATAGCTTGTAGGAAGGCTATGTATCTTTTATAGTGTAATTTAAAATCGAGAATTTATAGATTTATGTTTGCATTATTAAAATCGGTAATATTTAATATCTAGTTAATATATATATTCTTATTAAATAATTATTATATAAAGAATTATTTTCAGTAACGCTCAGTAACAATAGTATTCTACCGACTCCTATGTATACATTTAATTTTTAAAACATATGCACTGTATCTATATTTAGTAAAACTCCTCTTTTCCTTTTTTAAATTACTGTTTACTTTCCCCAATGAAAGATAAATTCATGCTTGGCAAATGTTGCATCATGTCATATTCACGCGGTGAAAGCGAATTTACGGCACGTGGGGATTAACATCACGAGGTTGTGCGGATTTTAATTGGTCTGTGAATCACTTTAATTAAAATAGCCAGTATTAAAAGCATTAATTGCTCGATAGCGTTTACAACGCATTATAATGGGTCGCTGTAATTTAATAAGAAATGTAATATCGCAAGATGGATAAAAATCTAATTGAACAAAATGGCAATACTATTTTAGTATGGTTAGGATTAAAGTTACTCATAAAGCTGTGTACAAAATTAGTTTGTGTGTGTCTATATTTCTTAGTATCCTGAAAATTGTTGAGCAAAATTCCTACTAGATTAAAACATAAAATTATTATTTAAATTGTGAAAACATAAATGGCATTCTTATAAAAAAAGCCAAATTTTATATTTGCACATTTAAAAAAACTACTAAATTTATTTAAAAAAGTAGACAGATAATAAGATAATAGTGTGAAATTATTCCTTTCTAAAAATTAATATTTATATTAATATTTCAAGTTTTTAAAGATTTTTACTAAATGATTGGTACAAGGATGAAGAAAGTTGACGTTAAATAAAGTATACTCGCATTTTTTGTGTAGAGAAAAAAGGGAGAATCTTACTAAAAAAAAGTTTCACTAGAATTGTCCGGGACTCAAACCCAAACATCCCTATCACCATTAAAATAGACTTGATGAAATTGACGTTTAACTAACGTTAGCGATGCCGATTTGACTTTTATGAACCTAGTTAAAGTATTATAAGCTTTAATCAACCAAAGTGTTAAGTCTAGCCACACTATAACGTAGTAAAGATAATATGTTCCATTAATATCTCTTTTTAGGTGACCTGGAGGTCTAGGGGTAAGGTGTCGAACTTCTGTGTTGAAGGTCTGAGGTTCAATCCTCGGTCACGGCACAGATATATCTTATTAACAAACTCTTTTTCACCTCTAACAAGACTTGTATTAATCACAATTTGTGAATGTGGGGAATGCCAGGCCTCCACCGTAGTTCGGATCCCACGTTAAGGTGTAGGTCCTCCATTTCATCTCACAATCGCCCTACCATTACACATTAGCGTAAGTGCGTATAACACGATCGGGCAGTAAGACGTGGGGATAATAACAATATTATCTCGTTTTACTACTCGTTAGAGCTATATGTATACATATACTAAATATGCCAGAGTATTAGGAATGAGTTTAGTTGATGGATATGTTAAGTCTGCCAGCATTTGTAGGGCGGGAGAGGGGAAAACAATATAGTAAAACCAACCCCCAATACAACCAACTGGGATTTGAACACCATTTTCTCAGTCATCGTGCGTCTAGTATATTGCGAGAATAATGCCTTACATCATACGGCCACAGAAGAAAGTCCAAATAAATTATCTAAGTGAAACAAAATTAGAAACTAATAATTAATATAAACCACCATAATGTTTAATGTGGAGTTTTTAGAATATTTTGATTCTACTAGTAGATAAGTTCTACGTTTCAATGCTCGCGTGAAGGGGTCGCATTTCGTCCACTGCCAAATGTGGCAAATGGGACTAAGAGCTTGCTTCCCGTCTTTCCACCCCCCGCCCCCCACTCCTCGTCATACCACTCTTCTAACCCCTCACTCTCAAAAACGAATGGTGACGATATTGAATGTGGCAGAGACCAGGGTCCACTTCACTTTATACACTAAATAAATTTCGGTTTGCCGTTCTTTACTCCTGTTCCCATCTCTCGTATTTTCCCCTTAACTTTAACTTTCTCTCTTTCCTTACGCACCTTTCACCTTTCGTTCCAAGTCTTTTCTTTGTGAATGAGCTCTTGGGGATTAGAAGGAGAATATTACAAGACGAATTCACATTTCGAATTTGAAACTCAAAACTGTTTCCTCCTAGCGTTACTAACAAGAGTTATGTATCTTTCAAATGTTTCACTGATTTCTCAAGCATCCAGTCCGTTTAGCTTGAAAGATAGAAAGCCTTCTGTTGAATTTTTACGTAAGGGGTTTTTAGAAAATGCAAACATCTATTTTGGGGTCAATATTGATAACATTTTATTTTATTATTGGTAATATATTGTAATCATAGATAATATCCATCAAGATTAAAACAACCGTTCACGTGTGCTTACACGTGAGTACGCGAAAAAGACATCTACTAGGCTTACTATCTGTCAGATAAAAGCTCTTCCTAAGAACATTGGAGTGTGCCTATGGTGTAACTTATGAGATTGGACCATACAGGGGTTGGTCAAGTTACTCTAATTAGACTCAATAAAACAACACCTGAAAGATAGACCCGAATAGGACACGAAACCTGCCTCAGTGGCCGCATGCATGCTCCAAGGGATCACCCTCGCAATAAACTAGACTGCCGATGACGGGGTAGTCAGGGCTCTCATTCAGGGTGGGCTAAATGATTTTCAACCCTACTTCTACGCAAACATGGGTGCGCCTCTTCTAAACTCTACCTTATTCATCCCTAGCGCATTATCTTAATTACTGCTTATGCGTATAGTCTTAAGAAATAGTTAAACATGGAGTTAGAAAAATAAAAGCGCAAGGGGATGCTTGATATAGGATAAAGAGAGCATTGGCGACAGAGGATAAAGGTTCCATGTTCAATCTCTATTTTGGGGGAACAATTTAAAAGAAATCTAAGATATAATCATACTGTGATTGGTCAAGATAAGAAAGATAACGTTTAGGGCAGCTGCTCCTAAGCTTTTTGTTCATCATAGCCATTTTACTCACATAAATATTATTCCAGAGCTCCGAAACACTCTTGCCTATGTGAGCTCCTTTAATATATCATTGTTCACCACATTAGAACTTAAAAAAATAGGGTAAACTTTTAAAAAATATTTATTTATTCATTTTATTATAATAATAACTAACTTGTTACTTAAAAAAACCGATCAATTCTTAAACATAGCTATTTTTTTCTATTTTATCCTATATCTTTATATCTATAGCTTTATTTAGGTGGGGATTTAGGAGACGTAACTAAAGGTAAGTGTTTTTGCAGTTTTAAAGAACAACCTTTTGTTTTTGCCAAAATAGATACAATACTGCTTTAGTACAAACACAAGAGTTTAATTTTCTTCACGTGGCGATATCAACAATTGTTGAATATATTATGTCATGAGTATCACATTGGCATTAGATGAGAAACCTTTTAAAAAACTGTTGGCATTAAACTCCCAGAAAATCTAGACAAATATCTCAGAACTGTTGATATCACCATGTGTAGAAAACTAAACTCTATTTTTCTAAATGAGAAAGTATTGGATTTATATTGACTTAACAAAATTATTTGCTCTTAAAACTGCAAAAACACTGCCCTTAATGGACCGACAATAACGTAGAGACAACAGAAGAAATATATATATATATATATATTAAATCTGTCAATATTCCTGGCTGGAATTTAAACTCCTATCTTCTAACGGTTGCAGGTAAACTAAGATGTATACTCTAGCCTAAAACATCCATCCATATTTCAAAGCCAGCCAACTAAATCAGTGTACATGCGCTTACACAGTGAGATACTAGGAAACAGCTTCATATACTGTTTAGAGATTATTTTAAATACGGTAACTCATTGAGTGGAAAACGTGTTTGTTGATATTGTCTAGTTTTGTATCATAATTTAATACCATAATTTGAAAACTTCCACTCTGATATCAATCTTTGGTTTTTTTATCACCTAGAAAATTAAATTTTTTGGAGATAAAATATTTCTAGTTTGTGTTTCAAAGTATCCCGGGTCAGAATACGTTTTGCTAACATGTGAATTTCTGCGCCACTCAAGTAAATTTCACTAACTACTTTTGAAGAACGTGTGAATAAAGTTTTATCCAGAGGATGAGATGGGGAGCGTCGCAAACTCTAGTAAATAGCAGTGATTTTGCAGTTTTTATAACATTACATTTAATAGACAATATATATATATATATTGCTTAGTATGTACAATCTTTTATTCAATCCTCGGTCCCAGCACAGATCTATCTGATTACCAAACCCTTCCTTCACCTCTGACAAGACATTTATTAATCCCAACTTGTGAATGTGGGGAATGCCAGGCCTCCACCGTGGTTCGGATTCCACGTTAAACTGTAGGTCCTCCATTTCATACATCTCACAATCACCCTACCATTACACATTAGCGTAAGTGCGTATAACCCGAACGGGCAGTAAGATGCGGTGCTAATAATAATAATTATAATGCTAATAATCTTTTATTTTAATATTCTTCACGTGGTGACCTCAACATTCTTGAAATCTATCATTGATGTCCTTGAATTAAATGACTACTTTTTCTTTTCATTTAAAAAAGCTTATATAATGCTGCTGTGCTCATGACAGATATTCAAAAACTTGATAATTTGTGACGATAAGTAAACTCTATATTTCATTCGGAGCACTATTTTATTTTGGTCCAATAAAATGTTTGATATAAGAAATGCAAGAACAGTCCACCTTTCTGGCGTTCTCTAGATCCCCACCCTTAAGTTCGATCGGCCACCACTGCGGGTAGGGCCCAATTGTGGCCACTTATAGCCACTACCGTTACGAGAATTCAACCCTATAACTATTTATTTTTAACAAGGTAATTTATGGGTTTGACATTGAGTTTGTTAGAATTGTGTGAAGAGAGCTGTAAGATTAGGTAAAATGGATCTTTTCTAACACTTCCTCGGGGATACAAGTCTCACGACGGAGTCTTCTATAACAAGCAGAAAATGATCTGAAAAGGAAGAAAGGATAAAGGGTAGGATGAAGGATAGAGAGGAAACTGAAAGGGAAAAGTACTTGGTTTAAAAAAAAAAGGTGGATGGATGAAAGTTAGAGGGTTTGGGGGAGGTGGGGGTACTCTGGGTAGATACTTTGCTGGAAAGGATGGATAAAAACGGGGGTGAACGGGGGTAGGTAAAACTTGCAGATAAAGTGGTCTTGTATAAAACAAGCTGTTCATCTTATCTTTTTCAGGGGGTGATTTGGAACACAAGGGGAAAGGGTCAGAGAGGATAGAAAAATTGTTATAATTGGGTCAATTTGATATGATTGGTATGCATATTTTCTCATGTACATCATTGTAAATTTTTTAAAAAAGTGGGATTTATTTTATTTAAAAATGATCTTAAATACTACAAGCAATCACTAAATATTTTATATTTTTGTATGTTACCCGAGAAACTAGTTAAGTCAATGGAGTTGCACTGTTATGTGGCAAAAGCTAGGAAAACAGCAGTCCATGTACTGTCGACTGGAAATAAATTCCGCTTTTCCAGTTTATAGTAACGTATGCTAAGGAGCGACCGATAACTTATAGTCTGCTTGCTACAGCTTCTAAAGGAAAATCTGTTAGTAAGTTTAAACATTTGGTTAGGCATACTTGTTATATTATTATTAGAAGGCGTTACACATTTTGAACAAATTCATTAAAGCTATTCACGAGCCATTTTAAAATTAGTAAATAAGTTCCGTTTCACAAATGGTAGCTTATCTCCTCTCAACAATCGATGGTTGACTATCGCTCTGTTGATTAATATGTTGGTAGGTTGGGGGGGTTTCACACGAAACAATACGAGTTGCCTGACCCGGCAACAGTCGATCAAAAGTGACCCACTATTGACGATTTGTGGCAAAGTTTCCCAAAAGGGCGAAAAACACGGGTCAAAAATAACCGGCCATTCACCTAAGTTGTGCAAACTCAAAATCCTTCTGTTGAATTTAAATTTGTTATGCAGATGGTTATCTTTTTCTATTGGGTTCATCTAAATATCTATTGCCTGTTGGTTTATATATACACTGTCAAATCTTAAGCCAATGTTTTGAGATGATTTACCTGAGTTAAACATTGAGGATTTTGCATCACAAGTAAAGTATAAAGGGCCAATATGGATTTTATCACAGAATAGTGCTATTGCCGTTCAGATTACACTGTCTGACCTCATCATTTCTTCTCTCTTATTTCCTAGAAGTCCATAAGAATAAGTAGAGATAAACAAATATACTTTAAAAACATGTCATAAGCTAATTAGATTTTTTTTTTACTAGTGTAGAAGAAATCCTTTTCCAATCGCTCACTAATATGCAGATGCTAATAAAATATCCGCACTCTTATCGTGGTTTACCTTCGCTTTCTCATTTTCATAAGAAGCCGCAGAGAAGGACTTCAAATCCATAATCGCAACTGAACAATTCTTTCATGTACTCTGGTTAGGTTGGTACTGCTTTTTTTGAGCGATTGTTATTTCCGGAGGTGAGTTATTAACTAATTTGACAGAGTGATAGTTTACCAGCAGTTGTTGACGGGTGATTGTTGCCTAGTTTGAAAAGGCTCTAACCATCCAATAAAATGTCACCACAAATAATTAGTAAACCATGTTAATTTTTTATTAAAAGTGCTCCTCTGGTAATTTATTTTGAATAATATTTTTAAATATATTTTATAAGAAATTCATGTTTCCAAATTTATTATTTTTCAAAAAATCCTCTTTATTCAATTTTTAAAAGCAAGACTTTGACTTAAGAGGGCCGCCTAGGTAGGCGAGAAATAGTCGAACACACTCTCACCTCTAAATGAAATATTTAATTCTTTGTTGTGTTACTTCAAAATATGGTTCATGACAAAATAAAGTCAAAAGATTCAAACAGGGTTGATCTCCCTTAACAAGCCTATTTTTAAAGTATTATTTTTAATAAAATTAAAATGTGACATCTCATATAAATTACTTTTTAACCATAATTGTCGAGCTATGAAACTAGACTTGAGGGGGAAAAGCCTCTGAATTGCAGCATCCCTCTATTAAATACAGTAATTTTTGGTAGGCTCACAACAAAGAATTATAAGTTATTTGAGAACTAACAGCAATATTTCCTCTTTAATTCTAGATAAGAAGTTTCGTAAATATCTTTACACTCTTTCTGATTGAGATGACAAAGTGGGTGTGTAGGTGATGGAGAAAAGGGATCATAAGCTTATAAAAAATATAGAAGCCGTTCTAGAAAATAGCTAACACCAATGCATTTTAAGACGTGTAGCCTGAGAGCGATTGGTTTTTATTCAATTACCAAGGCGGCCGTCTTGAGATATGACCAAACAAGATCTAAATATAGTTTTAAACAAATTACAGGAACAAACTGGCAAACGGACAGAGGTGTATATAAGGACAGACGAATAATTAGTATAATATTAAAAAAACTTTTTTTTTAGTTTACATAATACGTCAAGATTGTTCATTATCTCAAGTTTAAAGATGTTCACGATAGCAGTAATTTATCTATGTCGTAAAATAAAAAGTGTCTTGTTATTTGCGAAGATTTATATGTTAATACACATGTTGATTAAAAATACATACTTTTGGATTAAGGGTTCTCATAATCTGTCCAAGTGCCCTAGTTTATTCTTTACATAATAACTCTCGATGTATTTTGTTTTAATCTATTTGAAGGAATAAAGTAATATAATTTAATATTTGAAAGAAGTATAGATGATATTAGAGATGTATTTAAATAACTACACATAAAAGGATTGCCTTTATATTTTTGATTTTTAGTTTTTAATTTTTTATTAATAAAACATAAATTATATATTTACCTTAAAATTTTGCTCTTGGTATTCAGTTTTAATATTGGTATCATAGTTTAACAAAATACTTTGAGAAACCCTGTTTCCAGAAATTAGACCCTAACATAGTGTTCTACAATAATCAGACACAAAGTGATTATTGCTAATCATTTAAGATGATTATTTTTATCAAATTTTAAAAAATATCAGCATTATTAATTATAAACCTCTAAAATTCTAGTTAATAATTAATGAAATACTTTTTTGGTCAATATTATCTTTTATATATTGTTTGTTAATTTTTTTAAATATTCCTATCTTTAGAGTTCTGATTTATAATTAATTACCAGCTAAACAAGCATAACAAACTTAGAAATAGAGCATAGTAATATTAATAAATAATACCATCCTGCCAATGGCGCTGAGATTGGGATTCTATCCCAGTTGGATGTACTGAGGGTGGATTTTACTAAACGATTTTCCACTCTCTTCCCATGCAAATGCAAGTACACTTTAAATTTCATCTTCATTATCAATAACTAATTAGAGTACATTCCAAATGGATGTCGATCAAGAAATGATACTTTTGATTTTGTTTGATTACGTTTGAAATAATATATCATAAACAATATTATCCAGAACATTACCCCATATCATATTCATAGTCTCATATGAGACAAACACACATGAGCTTATTGTGAAAGGAAATAGAATATTAAAGTAGCATGACTGTAAAAAAGAGAGAGATGGCTAGAGAATAAACGTACACATCATTCAATTTTTAAGGCACCATCATATCATATCACGACCTATACAGATAAATAATTTATGTAATACACGAAAATTATGTTTGCACAGTTTCATTGCAATAAATAGGTAAACGTTTCAATCTCATCGGGTCAGGGAGAATTGAGGGTTGGTATAGTGAGCGAGAAGGAAAGGGCGAGGGGGAATTGGAAGGCATATAGTGGTATGCACCGTGGGAAAAGGGGGGTGAGGTTAGCTCCTTTGTCCGATCCAAGATAACTAAAAGGGTGCCGATGTTTGATTTAGAGGGTGTGAGGGATAGTGAAAGAAGGGGATGAATTCACGTTCTCCCATTGTTCCGGGTGAACCAGTCTACGTGAACGTAACGCAACACACACTCCCTCTCTACGCGCTTAAGCGCTACTAACAGTTCAACAACCACCCTTTCAGTAATAGTCCAATTTGGTAACGTGATAGATGGACTACGGAAATGACACTTCATATCCATCAAGAAGAGGGTCTGAGGGGAGGGGGGATTCTAAGGGGCGTGTCAGTGGATATGGAATCTTTTCGATACATCTCTGTATAATAGGGACCTAGTTATCTAAAAGTGTATATTTATCATGTAGTTTTTTAATTACATGTAGCATTTATAGAAAACTTGATGTACTTAACTCAACATCGATATAAATGGTGGTAGTATTTGAATCCATTTATTAAAAACTTTGTACTATTTGGTGACTGTGGTAGATTAAAAATAAATATCATGTAAGGATAATGTGTGGGCTGGGCTTTAAAACCCAACACTCCTTTGGAATAAGAATAGTTAATATCACTCGTTCTGTTTACGTAAAATACAAATTGCGTTATAGTGAATTTCTTAGCACCTTTTTCTACTACCCGTTTGGGCTTTACGCCACTGTAGGCTTACTAATTACGAACAGGTATTAGGGGTAAGGAAAGTTGAATGTATGTGTTTCCGTATTTGAGTTGAGTGAGATTGAGAAACCATGTAGGTAAGACCTGTCTCATCCCACCCGACCGAGATTTAAACCCCCTATTTCCCCATCATCGGCGGTTTAGTCAAATTGAGAGAGTAATGCCTTAGACCATGCAGCCAAAGAAAGGTATTAAATTGAATTTGAGTTCTTATTCTCAGCGCTTCGGATGTGTAACTAGCTGCCTGTCACCCTAAGAGAAATACTTGTGGGTGCACTCTCCCACTTCCCTTTCCCCAAGGTTAACACTCATTTAATTTATACATACTGACAAAAGTCAAATTAATTAACTATTGGAATTTTGAGCTACATACTTTCGAGACATTTGAAATGTAAATCAGTCACATACTTCCAAAAGTGAAATCAATAATTAGTATATATTTATTGCCAGTAAATGTTAAATTAGTAAATTAAAATGTTGAGCAATATTTAACTAAAATATAATACACGAAAGTTAACTCTAAGCTCTATAACTTTAAGACTGAATTTCTAAGGAGTGTATTTTCCTTTTTTTTCTTGCCCATATCTATGAAAACGTCAAAACCAGTTCATTTAAGGGTGTTGCACGGGATAGTACTGAAAGCATTACAGCTGTTTTGAAATTGTATACCTATATTATTAACGAAGTGGTTTGATATTTATTAAAATAGTTTTCGACTAAATTTAGTTGTTAGCTTTGACCAGTCAAGGAGTTTAGACTTTAAAGTTTAAAGGGTTTTTTTAATGTCTGGTAGCTTACATAAAACATTAGAAAACAATCCCTTATTTGCTTCAAATTAGTCTGATGTGACCCTATCAAAACATGAATTTATCTGACAGAGGAAGGCTAGTCCTAGAACTGTATCGTTTTACTTTAATCTCAGAAGTACAAATACTGGCGTAAAGCGTGATTTTGAAAAAAACAATTTTAAAATTTATACTCTATAGCTAGATAGGGACCTGTTGATAGCTTTCGCCTACATTTTGGTGAGAGCCATATTTAAAAGTATAAAACCACTTAGTCAAAAATGCGGGATTTCCAAACGCGTAAAACGCCCTCCCCATGTAACACCCTAAAGTCAATAGTGTTAGCTATTTCCTGCTCTATAGAGTTGACAACCCCACTAGTATTTCTTGTTGCATAGATTATCGGATGTATGTTTTAATCAACATTAACTTAGAAAATCTACACTCACCACTAATTACACATACAGGCAGTTTCAGTAAAATTCAGTAAATAGACTAGGCACACTGTCTTGTAGATACTAAGAAAATAACTTTTCCTGTGTTTTATGTAATGCTACGTTTGGTTCTCCCAGCAAACTTACCAATGTAATTATTCTTTATAACACCTGATTCCAGAACTTTTATTCTTACCTAATCAGGCGAAAATATTCTTCATCGATAATATTATTTTTCTTCGATCTAACTTCTACTTCTTTCCACTCATGGAGAAAGATTGTCGTATAGTCACTGTTTTTTTTTCATGGCATACATAGTTTTCCATTTATTTATACCAGTACTACATAGAGCTGATCATCAGCTGTTTACTAAACTATCTTGCATCTGAAGCAGAACGCTGTTTTATTTGATGCCGAGAATTGATGATATGGACGATGAAGATATCCGCCATAGATTAGCCGCCTTTCATTGGTGCTGTTCTAGCAAAGTTTCCAAATCCCGTAGTGGCTCCAAACACCACTGTAGAAAAAATGAAAAGAAAAAACGCAACATAAGTTTAGTCAGTAATATTTACAAAATTGATGGCCATTTGTATTTAAAAATAACATATTTTAAGGATAAACTTACCTTTCTTTTCAAGTGGAATCTTTTCAATGAGATCAATGAGATTTCTGGCGTTTTTCAGTTCCACTTCCTATCCATGAGTTATCTGGAAATATCGACAATTATATTTGTTTAACAGCTAGCTAATTACCCATTCTTCACATGGGATATGTTTTATAATATGTATCTATATCTAGGTACCTTTACAAGTTGTTATGGTTAAGACTTCGAATAACCTAAGGTTATAATATAAAGGTGAAAGGATAGTATACTAAAGAATTTAATAAAAAGTTAAAAATTGTTAACAAGTTAAAATTACGTCTATTTTAATATTGAGAAACAAGTCAAGCTACGCTTTCGACAAGCATTAAATATATATGAGATAGAAATACTATATACTATACTATCCTTTCACCTTTCTATTATAACCTTAGGTTTTTCGAAGTCTTAACCATAATTATTACTGCTCCTTACTTATTTAAATTTATAATTTTTTCTAAAATGCTTTACAAGTTGGTTTAATGAATCATTGAAAACTTTCTTCGACTGTCGTCTAGTGGCATGTTGAGCTCTGAAACGTGGCGGTTCCATGTTCTACGACCATTTGATGCAATTGATCAACACGACTCTTCCATTTAGCAAGGTCACTATTGTTTACAAAAAGATGGTGACATTTCCCAACACTTCCTCTTCGCGATGATGGTTTTACTGATTAGATATTGACAAGTAAGGCTATATTTCTAGGAACTGTACCCACATTTTTCATAGGGGGAGAGTGGAAAAAACCACCCTCGGTACACCCAGTCTAGATTCGAACCGCGATCTCCCTGTCATTGAAAGTCTAGTCAGGAGCAGTGCATTTGAACATGAGAAATGAGAAAGTTAAAATAGTTTAATTTGTAGCTATTAGAATATAATACAAGAAAATAATATATTGTAAGGAAATGAATGCATTAAATATGTGATAGTATTGAATATTTATTTAAAAAAAAAGTCATTCAATAATATTATCTACTATTTAAATACAAATGGCCATCAATTTTGTAAATATTACTGACTAAATTTATGTTGCGTTTTTTTCATTTCATTTCATTTCATTTTATATAATCTCTTGAATGGCCATAAACTACATACAAAGAAAGTTATATGAATACATTTGATGTCTACTCATCTGTATTTATTATACTACTACGTGTTTCTAACATATATACTCAATGTTTGGAAGATATTTACAAAGTGCTCAACGGGAATGGTGGATCTACGTATACAAATACCTTCTTATATTCATGTCTTTAGTCGTTTAAATACGTTAAAAAAGTAATGCTTTGATAATATTCAAAATATAATCTATAAACTCAATGTTTTCAATAAGGGATTTACAAAAAGATCCTAAATATAGGAAGAAATTTTGAACATTTTAATAGTATACAATCGAATTTCTTTAACGTAAAGTTTCAAACACATTCAATACAGGCTAAATACCTATAACGCCTTAAGTATAGGCCTTACCTCATAGCGTCTTCAATGCAGGCCTTAGCTATTAACGCCTTTGGGCTATGCAATGCGTATACCCTACACGCTGTACATTGCATATAATTTAATGATCTCGAATTGCGTCTTTTTTAAAGCTGTAAGATTATTATAAAGCCTATTGTATAAGGATAAATTTTATCTCATCTAGATATGTCAAAAACACTTTTTATAGACATAAATCCACCACGAATTTTTTTTAGGCTTTAATGTTTAAACAAATAAGTAATTTATTATGACATTTTGATGCGGGGTTTGCGTGGATATAAATTAAGAGACACCAAGACAGAGATTTGAACCCAAATCATGCAGCTTTACGCGCTGACTAAACTACCGACCGATTTATCTAAGATCTTCTCCATGTCATTGACAGGGTTCATATTCTCGTCTATATGCTTGTTTTTATTTACACTTTAAGCTTCCTATTTTATCAGGGATATAATTTAATTTGTCTCGAAACGAGATATCGATGATTATAAACATCCACTCATCAAAGATATGACAAAAAGTTGCTATATAACAACAAAAAGGTCGTCCTTTACAAGACTTGATAATTTATTGCAAACGTTATTGAAATTAAGACGTGGGAACAAAAAACTACTTAGCTAAATTTTGTTTATCTCAGGCCTTTACAGAAGCTATTAAGAAGAGTTTTCCCAAATGATTTCTCTCTCTATCCTCTCATAAAGGGAAAGTGTGACTGAAAATGACACTGTACTCATCTTTACTCAATTAGTGTCAATATATTTACGCTGAACACAGAAAATTTATCATTTTTTCATTCTTTACGAGTGTAACACAGAAAAACTTAGTTACTACCTATTCTATTATATCCATAGAAAATATATTTTAATACTTTGCTTTTAAAATATTATTAAATAGATAGTTTTGATTAAAATTGCTACCCGTCTTGGTGTCCACATATTTTAAGGTGGCACTCTTGCAATAGACTGGCTTGCTGATAACGAGGAGATCATGGTTAAAATCCCATCAGGTATACATAGTATGGTATTTCATTCATGCAGAGGCGGGTACACTTCTTCTAAATTAATACTCCCTTATCCATAACATATTTGCGTAATCAGTGCATATGCGTACACTCTAATGGGTAGAGTGGCGTGGTGCTAATCATAATCATTGTTTTCCATAAAAAAAATACATAATTATAAAATTTAAACTTAAACGGTCTTAACAATATAATAAGAAATAAATTAATGGATATAAATATTTCTCCAGCTGAAGGAGTCTTAAACTTTCAATGGTCATCTTCTCTCACCTTAGAGATACGGATGAAACCATTGTATTAATTAAAATAAAACTTTTTATTCGCTTGTTATCTCCGTAGCTCTACTACCTTTAGGACACATTAAAGTAAAAATTTAAGCCCATTTGTCAGTATTGACTTCACGTTAGCCATATTTAAAATTCAAAGAGGAGTAGAAAAATATTTACTACATCTATAAGAACAGTGTGGACAAATCAGTTTTTAAAAATAAATAAATATATATATATATATATATATATACAGGCTAAACTAGGTCATCTGCTACTAGTTTACCCTTTAGTATGAATCATTCTAAAAAAAGTTGTTGATATACAAGACTGAACCAATAAACAAGTACACTATTTCAGATATAAAGTTGAATTTAATAATTTGGATTATATATCTATTTGATATTTTATTTACTTTAGTAATCAGTAGAGAAAAGCGCTTATTATAATATTACATAATTCCTACATTATGTATTATGTACCCTTTGTTTGATCTGTAAGGTGGCAAGCTTACCTTGCTTTATTTGACTATGGTATAACTTCTAGGATAGGCTCATAGTTTAATTGACTAAACTAAAGTATAATTCACACGTTCGGCGAAGATAAAGAATAGAACCTCTTTGAAAGTCGTGGCAATTCACACGCTGTGTGTTGATTCCTGGTGCATTTAAACGCAAACCTAAGAACTCTAGTTATCAACATATTTTATTTTCTAGTGGATAAATTTATATTCTAGATCATTTTTACAATTGACGTTCTCAAATTATAATGCTGTGTCGTGGCACAATCTAATACATTGATACACACGCTTCTCATTAGTTGTATGCTTGATTTTAGCTCAACATCGCATGTGCTCTGATTTGAGATGATTGGTCTCGAGATTTGATTGGGTCTCTCGTGACGAATACTTCAGGCAGAGCAGACGAAATAGAGATTAGTTCAACTTTAGAAGAACAGCTCGTGCCGATGAGTTGGAGCTCTTCACGTGACCGCGTTTCTGCTATGCCCTTGTTTTTTGTGTTTTTTTTCGACGAACATGTACATGTGTCCTTTTACCAAGCAAATAGATATGTTCTCTACACAGCCCCAACGTTCCCCCAACCCCATTCTAAAATGTTTTGTAGCTTGTGAATACGGTGTTTTGTGCCCAAAGCCCCGAAGGCGTTGTTAACTCCCTCCTCCTTCAAACCCCCCTTACCACCCAAACTCCCACAAAACACCACCCACGGTCCATAGCACACGCGCCATCCATTGTTTGGCGTTTTGGCGTGGCAAAATATCTAAACCTCTGGGTTTTTTAAAAAGGGGATCTGAGGAAGGGCTGTACTTTACTGCAACATGTTTTAACCCTGTCGGACTAATACGATCTTCTTACAGAAATTTGTTTACGCAATTGTTCAGTTTACAAGCTCGGTGTTAGCTACGACTTCATGTAAGTCATCTTAAATAAGCTCGTTCGAGCATATATATTACATCTAAACCAGTGTTCACCAATTTGTTAGTTACTTAGAAATATAAAAATCTGTTTTTAGAACTGAGACCACATTAATGACTATGACACTTCATTACACAAAAAAAAAGTTTTCTTTAGAGCAGAAATGTTACATATTAATAATTATTTGAATTAAAATGCTAATATAGATATTAAAAAACATTGAGCTCGCGATGCTAAGCAAAGCTAGTCTTATTTATAAATTGTTGTAACATTATATAAATCTAATTATTATTTTGTAACTAAACTTTTATATTAATAATAGATTACTAAATATAAGTCTCAAATCACAAATCTAGTGATCATATGGTATCATGTATTTAAAAACACACACATATATATATGTATGTTATAACACACCACACATTTTCTCTTCCTTATCTAAAAATGGAGAAATTAACTTAAAATTCTTAATAATTGTGAATCAAAATAATAGAAATTATTGTTGAGGCATGGTGGAAAAATAGATCATCAAATTCCACCAAGTAGTATAAACGAAGTATTATACACTTTTGCAGAAACATTGAGAAAGAAGAATATCTATGTACACCAAGTAGGATAACAATCAATTCACCATCTCCAACACCCCAATTTAAAAAATAGATGTTTGCCAAAAACTGGTAAAATATTTATTTTATAGAAATATATTTCAATTAAAAAGTTTTTTTATATCTTTACAATATTTTATGACTTCGTATTTCAAATAGTTACGGAGATATGTTCAATGTATGTAAAGTACCCTTAAATTTATTTTCACGGGAAAATGAGAGTTTCCATTTGTTTTTAAATGTTTTAATGTGCTTATATAAGTAAATAAATCAAAATCGTTTTAGTGGATTTTAGAATCATCAATTTTATCTATTTTTGTATTTCAGTAAACTACCATTATCTTAGAATTAAATATTTAGTCTAGAAAATCTTCTGGGATAACTTTATAAAAAACTAGATACCATGCTTTTACCCGATACGTAAAATGGTTTCTGCTTTATGCCTAGATACCAACACAAAGACAAATAGCATCGTGAAAGCCACTTTCTCAGTTCCGAACTTTAAGCAAATACATATATAGGTTTTTTAAAGGAGATCTTTGAAATGGGGAATTGATTGTAATGCTCTTTAGTTTACCAAAATATTCTCTTTTCTCATGGTTTCTTTAAAATATTATCTTATTTCAAATATGCTGGTTTGTAACCTTGTTTCTGCATTATTGTCCCTTTTTTTCCCCTATTTAATACTAATTTTAAGTAAATGTCTTCATTAAGAGGTAAGGGAGCTGGTAAACTTGTGCGTTTACAATATATTATAATATACATATTACCAGGCAAAGGAAAAATTTTGTTAATACTAAACAAATACAACTAAAATATTTCTACCCATATACAAAGTATTTATAAAGTCTAAAGCGTCTGCATCACAATATACAAAATTGTCAATCTTGCTGTGCTCAGGGTTTGACTCTTGGTCAGGTGAACAAAGGGGTATTTTATCTTATGTTGTTTTCCCCATTGTCTCCACCCTTTAATGTGGTTACACTTCTTTAAAAAAAATCTTATCTTTATCCTTTAAATTATTGAGACATTAACAATCATGTGTTTCTTATATCACCGCGTCTTACGATCATTTTTGGCTGTACGAATATGTATATAATATAATTATAATAATTAGACAACGTTAATGTGTTAGGTATGAGTAAAGCTGAATTTAGAGGATGCTTACTCACATATATTTGGAGGTAGAATGGAAAACCACTTAGGAAAAATTACATTTAGTATACATTCATGTGATTTGAACCCCATTATCCCCTTTATTGTCAGTCGAGTTTATTGTAAAAGTGACGCTCTATGCCATGCGGTCATTGAAGTGGGGCATTAGATAATTAAGCTTAAAAAAATCCTTGTATCCTTAAATTATATTTTTTTAAATCTAAACGAAACATGAATGCACCTTAAACACGTAGCTAGTGTATTTACATCAGCTTTAGTTTAGATTTATCGACCTTGTTATTTATTTACTGGATGCCAGTACATCGGATTTGGCAAAGCATTCTGTTTGCTTGTTCGGATGATTCTTTTTTTTCTCCATAACATTGACAAATTATATCGTTAATAGTTCACAACAGATTTTTATTACAATATTTTTAAAGTTTTTTCATAATCCGAGGCGGTCCATAATGTTTATGATACCACAACATGAAACATGATAATCGTATTTTGTAAAGGATCACTAAGTTCTCTCTTTATTTGAACAATATATATGCGTTTCATTTATGCATAGATTGTAATAATAAAATAATACTCTTTAGTTAATCCACTATGTTCAGGTGTATTCAACTCTTAACATTTGCCCATGGCTGTGCTCGCATTAAGCAATACATTAACAAAATCTACAACTTCAAATTACAGAGAAGAATGAAACTTCAAGAGCCGTGTTTAATGTGCGTACGGAGATTCAAGAAGAAACACGGAATCGCCCCCATCTCTTTCCTCTCCACACCCCAGATCAAGCACGATTTTAGAAATTGTAAAAAGGGGGGAAGAGCACAGATTTATTGAATAGAGAAACATTTACGTGCGCTGGTAGACATATTTTTCCTTGACACGCATCCTTCTTACCAATTACCTTGCCCAGTGCCCACCTCTACCACCTCCCTTACCCCTGCCCGCAATTCATTAGTTTAAAAAGAATCAAATATTTTACCTAAGAGAGTGGCACGTACCCCCTCTGCCCCCCTTAAATTCGCACTTGCCCTGGATCATATCATATGTCATATTATGTACCCTCAATACCAGCTGCGATGAATGTTCACTGCATATACACGGTTATCTCAACACCACTTCCCTCGCGGATGAGTTATCGTGATTTTTTTTTTAGTTTACTGGATGTTAACAAATGGACAAACAAACATTCTAAAAATGGATTATTTGGTGTTATTATCGTTTATACATGTGTATCCGTTATTCACACGGGGAATCTATAACGAAGCTTTGTTCTTTTATAGTGTATAAAACTAATCACAGGGAAAAGTAGTCAAATTTTTAATTATTTATAATTAGTATTCTTTTATTGTTTCAAATTTTTCTACAAAAGGTAAAAAATGGACTTATTGGGGGAAAAAAACATAATACAGTTTATGCTGTAGATGTGTAGTAAAAGCTGACATTTATTTTTAATATAAATTTAAAACTTCTCAATACACAATATTAATATTGTACTATTGATGCTAGTAGAACAAGAAAGGACAGTAACATAGCATAAATAACAGAGTGTTAAATAGTTAAAACATATTATAATTACATAGAACTGTAAGAGTTCACAGTATTGAAAATTAATTAGTAATTTTCAATGCTTTATGCCCAATTCGATAAACCATTTTGAATCATCCATATTATATTACTGATTCTAGGACCTTTTTTTAAAGAAATAATTCACTATCTTAAAATTAATTTTCATGCCTAATTCAAGATGTGTATGATGTTTAAAGTGTTCAAATAGTTCATGCGGACAGACAGTTATCAAAACTATATTGAACTATGATGTTAAACATCCAGCTGCAGTTTTGATAAAATTTCCAATGCAAAAACAAATATGCCGATCGATACATTTTGTAAAACCATCTTGAAACTAAATATTAATCAGCCCATAAACTTAGTGCACAAACAAACGAGATTCATGGAACGCACTATTTGCCTGAGAGCAATCATGATATATATGAACATTAATTATATACATTGTAGGAAAAAAGTATAGGAAATAAGATCATCACAGTTTAACAAAGAGCATAAATATTCAGACTCCCAAGGTTGTTTAAGGTTGTCCCTCTACTTGTATTTCTAGGTGACCTTGTTGTCTAGGAGTAAGGTGTCAAACTTCTGTGCTGGGGGTCTGAGGTTCAATCCTCGGTCCCAGCACAGATATATCTTATTGCCAAACCCTTCCTTCACCTCTGACAAGACGTGTATTAATTACAACTTGTGAATGTGGGGAGTGCCAGGCCTCCACCGTGGTTCGGATTCCACGTTAAACTGTAGGTCCTCCATTTCATCTCACAATACACCCTACCATTACACATTAGCGTAAGTGCGTGTAAACCGAACGGGTAGTAAGACGTGTTAAATTATAATGTTTGATTCTTTTAGTTTAGAAAATTTTTGGTGAGGATACCTCTACTCCTGTATCAATTACTAATTATAATTTTTTTCTTTCTGACTTTTTGGCGTGCTTCTTCTAACTGCTTGACAAATTTCAATCTTCTACCAAAGTGAGAAGTTTTTTTTAAAAAACATCGCATCTTATTATTTTTTCAGACTATACGAATATTATTATTCAATTAAGTTAGTACTTAGGAATGAGGAAGGTTTAATTTAATTTACGTGCACCCGCATATCCATGGAGGTAGAGGGTAAAAAACACTAAGGAAAACCATCCTTAGTAAAACTGACTGTTATTCTAACCCTGATCTCCCTGTCATCGGCAATCTAATATATTGTGAGAGGGACGCCTTAGACCATGCAGCCAACGAAACAGGTTACGTGAGAAGTAGTTTTCAGCATAAGTTTGGGAAATTTCAATATCCCAAACTTCGCCTAATTCCGCTTAAAAATTTCAAATATTTAGGAATTAATTGGGGTATTTAGAGTAATTCCACTATATTATTGTCGTTAAATTTCTATGTTTCCTTCAAGTAAACAGAAGATTGAGCGTGTTTGAGCAACCAAATACAGACACAACCTAATTTTTAATTTTAGAGTATCTAACTTTCTACGTCTCTTGGTTTAAGGGTAATAGCACCTACACACATACCTGCGTACACACTTGCTTACATACAAATAAACAAATACGCATACTTATGTATAGACCTATATAATATTTGAATATTTTGTTCCCATTTTCAGGCTTCTCATAGTGTATGAGGTAGAGCTCTGGACAGGTAATACAGTATTGTGCTATAGCCACCCTTTTCTTTCAATATGGCAGTAATGTTTAAAATAATTATATCTAGGAACCTTGCAAAGTTAATATAATAAAATTCCAGTAACCATAATATGAGAAAAAATTCAAAAAGAAATGTTTATAATCATCTATCTTGAAACAAAATGGTGGACGGAGTTTTTAATTGGTCTTAATGTTAACCCGACGTCCAAGTTTAATCCATGCGAAATTTCAATATAACAATTTGTACATCAACAAACAACCAAAAGTCAGACATTTCTTTTTGATATAATTTTTAGGTTAAGAGTAAAAAAAAATCCCTAAATAATAATTATACAAAGTTTAAGATTTTCACTGTCCTTTGTTTGACATCCTTTCCCATCAGCAATCACGCAGTTTAAGATTTTAGGCTCATCATATATGTAGTGACAAAAATTAGGATTTCCCAAAGAAAGTGATAAATACAAAGTCTTCTGGTTCTATGCTTATTTTTCTAACCGAATAGGTAGTCATAATGTATGATGATTTAGATTTACAATGGATGTAAAAAATTAGGCAAAGGTGTACTCCCTAAATATTTCCCTAACTACTCATCAAAAGCTTAAATTTATTGCTGCTTAATTAAGTTTAAAGATGCTCTTCCCAGTTGACAAGTGGTATAAAGTATTGGGCACGATATATATTCCGATTTTCAAAAATAAACTTAAAGTACACACACCTTTGGGTCTAAATAAGTGGACTTGAAAAATGAGACACTTATATTTTTCTTGCCTTTAAAATTACACAAAATGAAGGTCACTGTGTTTAAGGAGTCAGGATCTTAATATACAGTCAATTCTACTTATAGTGAACCACTCTAGACTCATATTTTTTGGTTCACAATGCCTAAAGTTCATTTGAACCTAAATGTATTTCTACTTAACCGTAAATGAGAAGAGGTGGAACAAACAAAACAAAACAAAATATCACAATATTAAATTAAATTCATTTAAATCGATTTATCAACATTTAAATAGTCGGCTTTGTTCTGGTTCTAATTGTATACCATTTTAGTTAATATTTTCCGCCTCTTAGTGTTAGAATTAATCGATTTATCTGGGTGAATATACATGTAAATGTAATATAGAAACACTTCAAGATGTCAAGCCTTACCTGGGTTTATATTATCCTTGGTAAATAATCATAGCTTGCCTATCAATGTTTATATGAAACAACCAACATAAAATAAATGTCCTCTTTGGATCCAAGATTAAAATATATCTCCTTAATTCATAATGGTATCGAAAGAATCGTTCTTTTCATGATTATAAACACCTTGGTCAATTGTCATAAGATCATATTAAAGCAAAGTTTTTTTGGCATCCAAACAAAACGGCAGCATTCAGAATCTGATACTCTTTCGCTGTGACAATTTTTACTGTTTTACTCTATTACCTGAAAAATGTAATCGACACTACCTCTGTGTGTTGTTGATATTTTATTTATTTTATAGCACTGCTTCTTACTACGCATTTGGGTTTTACGCCTATGCACTGATTACACTAATGGCTTAGATACTAGGAAGGTTTAATTGAGAAGAAGTGGACCTGCATTTGCTTGGAAGAAGAGTGGATCACCATTTAGTAAAAACCACCCTCATTGCACCCTACCGGGATCGAACCCTGATCGCCCCGTCTTCGGCAGTCTAGTACAGCACGAGAGAAGCGCGTTAGACAATGCAGCCACCGAAGTGGGTATGTTATAGTTAAATTGAGCCATTAAAGCTTGTTTTCTTTTTGTCTAAGTTTTTATTTTACTATTAACACATTTAATTTACAGTTTTTTTCGTTTACATTAATATATGTTCTACAAGAATAGATAATATAATTTTATTGTGAGGTTAAATGCATGAAATGTAATTTTGAATCTTATAGACTATTTTCTTTCGTTATTTATTCACCCTATTGCATTTTTTTAAAATAATAAAACATACTCCTTCGTTTCACCATAGAGAAACAAATCTTAGTAATCACCAGGGTTGCAACGAATTCTCCTCTCGCGTTTCTTATTTGCTGCTTTTTTGATTGTTTTTACGCTTTAACGAGTTTGCTGTTCATTTTAGCAAAGAAACAGGAAAAGTCGTAGGGATAATGTAAAGATTAAAATTTAATTTCCTCCAAACACAAGTTTTAAAACGGAAAGGATTCAAAAATAAACAAGAGACTTTTTTTTAAAATGTAAACGAAACTAAATATGAAATTTTAAAATGTTATACTGTTTCATGCATAGTAAGAGATATATGTTATGAACATATTTTAATTAAACACAACATGCACAAACAAAACAACTTTTACTAGAAATATATGGAGATTTTTTTAATAGTTTACAAAACAATTAACAAACATTTCAACAACACATATATTATTTAGAACTAACAATATATTCAATTGTTGTTTTTTCATTCAGGATGTTTCAGGAGGAGTAGCAAATATTTTGGGAGGTTGTATGTAGTATAGATTGTTCTGAGTAATTTTTTTTATATCGACTTGTGTCCAATCCGCTTCGGTGGCCATGTCCTCTAACGCGCTATTCTCTTGTTGGACTAGACTGCTGAAGACTAGGAGAGGGGTGATTGATCCCGGTCGGGTGCACTGGGAGAGGTTTTTCCTAACCATTTTTCCAATCTCCCTCAACGCAAATGCATATATATTTCCTCTATATTAAGCCTTCCTGATATCTAACCCATTAGTGTAAACAGTACATAGGCGTATAGCTGAACTGGTAGTAAGACGCTGTTTTAAGCAAGTAAAAAAACCATTTGTCCAATTCTTAATAGATGCGGAGATATAGCTGTTAGAAACTGACACGTTAAAAACTAATATTTAAGATATTAAAGAAGACTAAATTATTTTCTTATATTTATTTTGTTTGAATGATAATATAAAACACAAATAATCTACAGTTCACAATAAAGGTTTGAAAACCCCACCGCCAATCAATACCTTTGGCAACTCTTGTGATAAAAGTACGTATTGTTCTTGGAGTGTGTGTGTGGGGGGGGTTTTATAAAGGCAGCACCATCCATAATGCGAGTGAGAAATATTTGTATCTTGTATTAATCTTTTCTTTGTAAACTTCACTTTTAATGCATAGCCAGAAACCATAAGCTAAGGGAGTGAGGCCTGCAGACCTTGGTGACCAATGAAATATGACCAACACGGCCGATCCATCGTTCAGGGAAAGTTAGGTTTTGATATTGTCATCTGACGACTGTTATGTGCACTAGCCCTGTCATTCTGTAATCAAGGAAACCTCCTCTAATATTAGTTAAAGTTGGTTTTGGATAAATTGTAGATGAATGGGCCTCGTAAGACGATTTTGAAACACATCAGGCCCATACACCTAATTGTTGATCATATTACACATCACGTTTACAGAAAAATGACGTTGAAAATTTGTTTCTAAATGACACCTAGACATGGGAATTGAACCCATTCCCCTTGGCATGACGCACCAATGCTCTCTGTCTCTACCACTGAGCCATCCTGGATCATTTCTGAGATCAGGGTGATTCTTCACTCATATTTAAGAGTACTTATCACAAGTCATGTTTAGTTTTTAAGGAACTATTGCCGGACTACAGTTCGGTCTTGATTAATAGCTTCCAGTTCACAAAGCCAGATACAAAATTTTGACCTCTCTAATAAAACAGCTACGCGTACAAATACATGACGTTGACACACTAAAATAGTTCAATATGACACTAAATCAAATTTAATTGCAATACTAGTTTTATTCATGAAGCGTTTGAAAAAATGAGTATTTATAATTTTCGTAATTTTAAGTAAAGTTTAAATTCTAAAACAAGTACGATTAGGGCAATAATTTAACGACATACCATTTTTTTCTTTGTTACATTACAGACGCTGCTCATTTGTTAATAAATTATGTTCATAATATGCTAGTTGTAGAGAAAAGTCTCTAACATAAGTCTTTTTTTTTAATATTTAGGTATTTGGTTTGTGTCAATTTGGTGTCATTTTTAAGCACTCATGTTGTATATTTAAATTTCTTTAATATTCCTTATATTCATATATTATGAATGCTTAATTAGTCAAACAAAATTGTTGGTCAACACACAGTTGTCGGAATCAAGAGTTAATGTAGACAGTATATTTTGAATCCCCTTTATTTAGTTGTAAAATATCCATTCATAGTGAGACCATGAAACTAAGCTTTAAATGGTTTCGTTGGGAATAGATGGCTATTAAGTCTGATGAAGATATCTGTCAATGATTAATAGAATGCATGAATTTATTTGGAGCTTTTAATTGAACCTGTATTTTTTAGTTGTAATTTGTAAAATCCATTTTTGATTTAGTCGTGTGCATTTATTACGAGTTAGATAATTCTATAATTTTTGTTTGTAAATTTGAAGTTATCTATGTGCTGTTATTATGTTACTTTAAAGGCCACTTTAAGATCATTTTAGTTCATAAAACTCCAGTCTTTGATTATAATCAATATATACTTTTTTTAAATAGAATATATTTAATAAAAATGATATATGATATTCATAACAAGATATACATGAATAGTTTATTTAAAAGGTTACTATTTATATACGCTAGCTTCTCCAAAGATAACCAATCAACTTAATTTATTGATCTAGATTCTACTTAATTTCCTGTGGACAGAACCATCAAGCAGACAAATACATGACAAGCGATATAAAAAATTCTACAGTGGCATTAAATCGATAGGTAATAAGCTAGTTAGTGACGTACCTCCAGTGTTTTACCCATCCCACATAGCTCCTAAGCTCCTCCCCCTCCCCCTCCCAACTCCAGTTACCCTCTTCTCTAAAAGGACCAATTATATTGGTCTGTTAATGAGGTGAAATATAAAACTTGGGTGGACAAATCGACCGCCAATAATATGTTTACCGCTGACGTTTATGACCAGGGCTATATTTACATGCGAGCGGACACGCATGTTGTGTGTATGTAGTAAAACTAATGATCTGTCTTATTGGTTCATAATATATCAGATGTGGTCCAATATTTGTCAGCAGCATTATCGGAGAGTAAGAGAGACACATGTCCGAAATGGCAATATGTTTAAGAGGAATTAATTACACGTGAGTAGTTAATACACGTACGACATGTTAATCTGATGGAAGACACAAGTGATGCTTTTAGTAGATATAAAGTACATTTCCGTCATATTTTGAATGTTCATGAAGGATATGAATTGAGTGAGATGATCGAAATTCATACTGCTGAGCCACTGGTCCCAGATAAAAGTATTAGTAAAGTAAAACAAAACTATTAATATGTGTTTTTAGTGCCGCGTCTTACTACCCATTCGGGTTATACGACTATGTTGACTACTAATTACACTAATATTTTTAAGGAATGACAAAGGCTATATTTAGAGGAAGTGTACATGCGTTGGTGTGGAGGGAGGGTGTAAAACAATTTTGGAAACAAAATCTCAGTACACGTGACCAAGGTTCCATCCTTGATCTCAGTTTCATTTGCAGTTCAATCTACTGCAAGAATATTGCTTTAGATCATGCGGCCATCGGGGTGGGTTATTAAGAAGTTAAAGAATCATAAATCTCCATGCATAGATTCAATTCTAGCAAAGGTACCTAAGAAAGGTGGATAAATGTTAGTAATAGAAGTTCAAAAACTGCTATGTTCCATATTGATCCATGATGAAGACCACAAGAATGGAAGACAATAATAATAATAATAATAATAATAATAAATATTTTATAAAAGGAAGATTAAAAAGTGTGTGTTAAAAATATTAGTTCTTTCACTGCTAGAAATATGCTACAAAATTTATTCAACCTAATTTTAATGAGATTAACGCCAGGTGTAAAGGAAACAATCGGGGATCATCAGTGTGAATTTTGACGAAATATATCAACAAATGATTAGAAACAAAGTGTATCCGTTAAAAGAAACCAATTAAATGTAATTTTAGTTAAGTAGGGGATGTCCAAAATATTTGCCAAAATAGTTGAGGTTTGTTTGGCAGATAGGCGTGTCAGGTTGGATTACTTATATGATATTTTCTTAATACATAATGAATTGGAACAAGGAGATGCTTTTCCCCCATAATTTTTTAATTTATTCTTGGAGTATTTTACTATAAGTAATGCAGGATAGTGGTGAAGGCTTGATATTAAACCACGTAACACAGTTGGAAGGGTTGGGAGCGAAAAGCCCTACTATCTACACGGTACTGCGTGGGGGGAATGTTTGGTACAGCACAGTGTAACGTAGCACATATCTTATAATTTTTAAACAAATAATGTTATTGTTAATATTTAGAAATAGTATATAGCAGAACTTAGAATGTAAATTGAGTAGTAATAAGTTTGATTTCCTTTTTTTAATTTCACTAATGTCACCATGAGATAAAGACATTCACTCTTTATGTAAAAAGCCTCATAACACATGTTAAAGAAGGGAGGGCTCTGAACAAATGTCTACTTGATGTTGAATAAAGTGAGGTGGGGTGAGATATGTAAGAGAAAAAACGTAACGTGGTTTTTGAATAACCCATTGACTAGCAATGCATACTGTAAGAAGCCATTGGGAAGACCTAAGTGCTGATGGGAGGATAAGATTTGATTGGACCTAAAAGAGGTAGGCTGTAATGAGGTGGACTGGATGGAATAAGTTCAAAATATGGGTATGGTGACGTACTTTTTTAAGTGTGTCAATGAACTTTCAAGCTCCTGATGTCATAGTGTAGGTAATTAAAGTACATTATGGCTACGGTGAACTTGTGCTATGATTATTCTTGTATTAAATTACGGTTTGATTTGTTTTTGAGAAAAAATATTTAATTTTGAACTAGGAATGAAGCTAAGATGTTTAATCAATTTTAAACTGTATAATTTCTTACAATATTATATAGTTTTATTTATGTCTAATGCATCTTTCCATACCCAACGTCTTTAGACCTGTCTGAACTGTCATCATTTGAAAACTCCGATAGGTTAGTGGTGAAGGTAATCTGTCGATGTGTTGGGCCTTCAATTGCTCGGGTAGAAGTGGGACAATTTATGTAACTCTGGCAAGGACTAGAACTTTGTCCTAAATTTTATTGAAAACCCAGTTTAGTGATATTTTGACGTCTTAGCTCACGGTAACATGATGCCTGGAAGAATCGGAACTATATGATTTGATTAGATACTTATATACATTTTTAATAGTCATGGAATCATTTGAATCAATTTTTTAAACCTTTTAATAGTTTTAAGTTGGGATTCAAACAAACGTGATATAAGGTTTTATTACCAATTTTTGTTATAAGTTTTTTTAAACAAAAATTTACTTTTACTAATCTAATAATTTTTTTTCATGGGTAAGTTAAGTTTATTTCTTAAATATCTTAATCTCAACCGCTATTAAACATTTCTCATAACCGTAATGACATTTGAAAAACAGCTTCTTAAAAGACGAGAAAGATTCATGTTTCCATGATGCCCATGATAATTATTCAAGAACTATTTAGATGATTTTGTGGAGAATTAAGCTAAATTTATCTACTGAAACAGTATTATATATAGGCTATTTTAGAAAATTTGTTTTACAACAAAAAATGGAAAAATATATACCTTAATTCACATTAAATTCCATCCCACCTAAATAGTATAAAATATTTAAATTTAAGTTTAAAAAATCCCCAGGATTGAGCTATGTTGCTTAGGTTTCTGGTAATACACATATACGGTACTACAGTATATGATCTTAATTCTAATAACATAAAAAAATATGACCTTAAATTGTCATAGAAATCTAATTATTGATCGAGGCTCTCAAAAAGTTTAGATCTACTCTTTATTTTAAATTTATGAAGTAATTAATTACACTGTAGTTCATTCTATGCCAAAAAAAAATATATATATATATATATAACCGCCCTTAAAGAGTGCCGTCACATATTAAAATGTGATTCCAATACTTATCGTTTCTCCACGACCGATAAGGCCTACGAATGACTACGTCAGCTGCCCTGTCGGAGAGATGGATTTCCTAATGCCTGCAAATTGCGGTGTTGATAGCACTTCCTCCCCTAATCATCCACAACATGCTGCTCTCGTGGGGCTAATCTCCTAATTATCCCTACGCTGCAACTACACTGGAGGGATGATAGCCTTTAGGGGGATGAGTTTGGTAAAAGGAGGAAGGGAGGGGGTAAGCTCGATGTTTTGGGAGGGTGGCCTTTATCAACAAGATCTGCATACTGCAAGCGCGAGGAAAGCTGCCGTGGGCTACTAACCCTCTTCCTCCGCACTCCATCTTATAAAATATATCCCCCTTCCTAAGGTCTATCAAAAGCAAACTCGACCCCAATAACCTTGGAGAAACTTGTCTGTATATTTTCCTTTGATATTTCTTTCACTCTTTTGATCATAAATAAACAACGTCGTCAGTTTCTAAGAAATTATTTATTATATTGTTGGAGTAGTAGCAGTAGCAGTATTCAAAATGTGCTCTCAACTCTATTAGTCAGTAACATATAAAAAATAGAACGAATAAAAGGGAAAATGTTGATATAAGTAATACTCGTTCTATTAAAATTTACTTCTTTCTTTTTACAGTATAAACCTCACATGGTAGGAAAAATACTATAGATAGTACCAAAATTTTGTTTCGGTCCGTATGGAGATTAAATTACTAGATAATTATTATTTTTAATTATTACTATTATCTATCAAATGTGATAGCTGAAAATCATGTGATTTCATATAATAAAATGGTTATAGTGCTTTATGTAATTCTAAAAAAAGAAAATCTATTTTGACTTCACATTATAAAGGTTTCATAGATTGATAATATTATCCTTTGTCGGATCTTATTTTCAAAATAACTAATTTGTGTAACGATTTTATAAACCCATACTTTTGATGTATTTTTTAATTGTTTTATTTGTGTTTTAATATATACTCAACATACCATGTTTCAGCTGAAACTTACTATCATATTTTAGTATGCATTTAACTCATTTTTTGACTTTTCATTCTGAACTGTAATTAAATTAACATATTTTGCACCCGCCTCGGTGGCGTAGTTGGCTAACGCGCTTGTCGTGTTGAGCTCGACTGCTGAGGACTGGGAGAACGAGGTTCGAATCTCGGTCGGGTGAACTGTTTTTTTCCTCCTAAATGGTTTTCCACTCTCCATCCTCGCAAATACAGGTTCAATTCCTCTTATTCAACCTTCTGCATTCCTAATCCATTAGCGTAATTAGTACTTAGCGTATAACCCGAAGGGGTAGTAAGACTATTTTAAGTTAAATTATATATTACAAATTTAAAATTAATAGTAATATATTAACAACATAAATAACGCTCAGATTAAAATAAAATAAAAAAGCATAATATGGTTATTTAAAAAAATAACACTAATAGACCAATTCATCATTAGTGTAAAGTATGCAATTTAAACATAGATACGTATGCAAGTTTATAATAATAACAGCTTGATTTTAATAATATAAAACCATTAAGACTCATAAATAACCCATTGGAAATGTAACAATACCTTCTAAGACGAATACGCTCTCTAGCGACATTCAACGAATAAATTAAATCACGCGGAGAAGCAAACTAAACTGATACTGCATGGTACGCTAGTTGAACGAATACGTAAAGTAATATACTGTAAAGTTTATACCATATGATTACATTTTTTAAGAAAACATGTTCAAGGTGGACGGGTTATCGAGGCGGTTTACGTATTTAATACTAAGATTAGAGAAATCTTATGTTCCAAAAGCGATTCAATTAATCAGGGATGGTACCTCACATTTACTTGTGATTAATTAAAATAAATATTTCTAAACGTGTAAAACATAATACTAAATTAATAATTAGTAAAATTGAATGATTTCTATCTTTAATTACCTAGACTTACCAATTTCGTAATGGAAGAAATTGCTGGTGAATAAGAAAGCCAGTAGTTTAACTTAACCAAGATGCACTGGGGTTGTTTTAAACACAGTAGTATATTTTGCAGTCCCCTCTAATTGTGTAACTTTAACATTGAAAACTTGTATGAAAATATTATTTTTCACATGTGCTTTTGTAAATTATTTTATATATAATCCATTATAATTAATTATAAAAAAAATATGGGTTTATTTGCTGCATATAAGAGGGCAAACGTAACTGAGAAAGATAATCTTATATACATAAAATTAAATAGCTATACTAATTTATAAGTCAATTAAATTAAGCCCGGTTAGGGTATTAATCGAAATGATCATATTCCATATTATGGTAGATATTTTAAAATTATTTATGTTGTCATTAATGACCTATAAATGTGGAAACATCACCTAATCTTAGGTATGCGTAGTTTAAGTAAGAATTATACAGACTAAGCTAAGAAAATATTTTTCTTAGTTTATTTTAATTTTCAATAAATTTACTAAGTTCATCTGCATCGGTTGTGTGTTGAATTCCTTTCATGTAAGACCGGGTTGCTGTTAATGGGTAGATCATTGTTCGAATCCACGTTGAATGTACTGATGGTATTTTTAGTTATAGTGTGATTACCAAATTCCCTCTATTCAAATGGGGATACATTTACTCTAAAACTCCACATTCTTAATTCCTATAAGACTTTCATATTTAATGTAGACTTATATCCCGTGTGCGTACTAAGAAGTTATGGAAAAATAAAAGTTTAATGCATATTTATTTTATGTCATCTGAAAACTCCACTTATTGATTATTACGTATTCATTAGTTAAAAACTTATTCACTGAATTTATTTCAAAAATATCTCCTTAATATGAAATACAACTTACCCGCTTTTGTGTAAAATTACACATTTTTACAATGTGCTTACGTAAAAAAATTGTTTCTGTCATGTTTTGTAACGGCACAGAAAGTCGTTTTTAAAGGTTGGCACCAAAGCTTAGCATCATATTTTTCATACGGCTACTTTGACTTCGTTACATAATTTTGTGGCACGTTGTGGGTGTCTTTATGTGTATGTGTGTGTGTTTGAGGGTGAGAGTGAACATTGCGGTGACACACCAGAGGTGACTCTGTTTTGATTCATATATTTTTTATTACTATTGTCTCTCATCTTCCGGCTTCACGAGTCTGAAAAATGATCCGGTTTGTTTGGTCTGGTAATGTTGTTCATAGCCTCACCCCTTGTTGGTGAGTCAGATTTAAAAGACTAGATTTGATCCTGGGTGCTATCTAAATACGTAACAGTATTGGCATTTGAAATCTTTATTAAAACATTTGGAGCTTTTTGTCTTTAGTTTTTAATTTAAAGTTGCATGGTTTTGTATTATTGACATATTATTATAGTTGAAGAATTTATGTTACTGTGAGGATGTAGGAAGTCGATAATAACCTAGTGATTTTGCAAGTTTTATAGCAAAACGTTTATTTGGCCAAAATAAATAAAACATGTATCAAATAAAAATATAGTTTAATTTTCTTCGCTAGCTGATATCAACAGTTGTTGAATATCTTTCATTAGTATTGAAGCATTAAGTGAGAAACTTTTAAATAAACGGGAAAAGTTATAAAATTCCGGGACACCCTTGATAGATCGTCAAAAAAAGTGTAGAAAATTAAATTATATGGTTCTTTCGAAGCAATATTTGATTTGATTTAATTTGACCAAAATATATATATATTTTTAAAGTGGCAAAAATAATACGGGCCTTTTACGACGTCCTCTATATCACCAACCTAAGAAGCCGCATGACGATGGTCTAAAATAAATATTATTTTCACGTTAGCAATAAGATTAGATATATTATCGAATTTCGATTTGCTGAATTTGTAACTTTTCAACAGTGCGATTGCAACGAGTAAAATAATAAATTTTAATTAGCAAAAATGTTTGATACTGTTTAAATGGTTTGAATTCCATTGTTTTATGATGAAAACAATATAATCTTGCACTGTATTATCAGACCTAGTTTGAGCTACACTCCCTACCTAAACTACGTGATAAACAATAGGGTTTAGATGGAATTTCTAAGAATCACAGATTAAAAATGTATTACCATAAAAGTTCAGGTTGGCACATACCAACATTATGTTTAGATTGTGATTAGATGTTGTATTATGTATATTTGTGTGTTTGTTTTTATTGGTGGCTCATTAACCTTCTTAAAAGCTTAATAAAAGTCTGAAACATACTATCAAATATATCTTTAAATGTATTGTATAGCATTAATCACCAATTGTTTAAAATTCCTTCTACAACTGCCAGTAATTCTAGATTATCTTTTAGTAGGTTTTCTAAGTGTTAATATGATTTATGAATACTAATCTATTCAAACATTATCGCTTTAATAACATGTTTAGTTATTACGCGGGCGGTCCTTTTTTTGTTCTTGTTTTGACCATATGAAATATAAATATTTTTATATTTTGGATATTAAATTTTATCTTCTCCCTTTATTACCTAAACATAGAATATTGCAATAATCTTTAAACTAGCCATTATTATCCTGGAATCTTTTATAATTGCAGATTTATGACATTCAGAATTCGTAGGAGTGTAAACAAAATACTTATTAATTTGTAAATGCAATATATTCATACTATTGGTTTTGATTATAAGTTATGCTATATCAACAAAGTTATGTAAACAATCTATGGAAAGGTGTAAACATGATTCCCTTCTTAAGTTATGAAGTTCTTAAACTTGTAACCTTCAGGTATTAAAGAAGTATGATAATAAGCCCTTGACCCGCCTCGTTGGCGTAGTTGGCTAACGCGCTAGTCGTGTTGAGCTCGACTGCTGAGGGCGGGGAGATCCAGGTTCGAATCTCGGTCGGGTGAACAAAGGGAGATTTTTCCTAAATGGTTTTCCACTATCCCTCCACGCAAATGCGGGTTCACTTCCTCTAACTCAACCTTCCCAATTCATAATCCATTAGCTTAATTAGTAGGCCTACTTAAAGCGTATAACCCGAACGGGTAGTAAGACGCGGTGCTAAATAATTATAATAATAATAAAAAAATAAGTCCTCAAAATAAGAGCTTATATGGTGTGGGGTACTTAAATTTTAGCAAGTAATATTATTTACCAACGATTTGGACTTTAGATTATATATATTTTAAAATATGCAAGGATGAAGGGATTTTATTAAAAGAAGGGCACGCGCATTATATCACGAGCTTCTTTGAAATAAAGTTCATTGATTGTTCTCGAAGTTGTTAACAATTTATTTTCTGTGATATTTCCTTAAGATTAAAAATTTCTCAAACAGATTATTTGTATGAACCTAAAATACCTCTGTCCTTAAAAAATATGCGAAGAATGCCAAGGCCTGTATGTTTCGATTTCAGGAAAACCTCGACGATTAACTAACCCTTCATAAGATTGATACAAATACTCATATGCAGACATAAAGACCCACACCACACACATTATATGGTCTTCATATGTACATTTGAGCTATTTGTACTGACTTGTAATATTTGTCATTATGAACACAGGCTATATATTTTTTAGGTAATATATTTATTTGTACATGGTTTGATTTCACAAGTTATCTGATTTAATAATGATATGTGTCAAAATGTGTGGTTTCTTTATAAATTAAAAGTTAGCAATTTTAAATTTATATAATGACTATCTTTATAGAATATAGTTTAACGCCAGTAACGTGTACTGACTATGTATTTACCTAAATGGCTTCCTACTGTCTCTCCACGCCAATGCAGATACACGTCCTTTAAATTAGGCCTTACTCTTTCATAACTTTTATTTTCCATTTATTTTAGGTCTTTAATGTGTATTTAGCCGACTGGTTTTATCAGTGCACGATTTATAATCCAACCTAAATCTAAAACAGACACAACATCAAGACCCCAACTGTTACTTCATCACTGTGAAAATGTACACCTAAACTTCACCAATGATACATGTTTCGGCCATCCCAGGAATCTAACCCAGGACCCTTAATTTATATGGCAGAAACGCTAACGATTAAGCTAAGGTGACGGATTCCTTCGTAGCAGTTTATTATGTAGAACCCACTTGTATAGAGCTTAAGTCTTAAGATTTGCCGCTAAAAAACTAATTGTGAACAACACCCTGGATAGGTAGTTATTCCGACATTTAATCCATCTTCCCGCCAATTTATTATACACACTAGTGTTCTTAGAGACGTAATCTTACTATAAGATTTAAGAAGATTATTAATATAAAATAGAAAGAAACCCACATAAGCTGGATGAAAAGGGTTAAAAAGCATATTGTGTGAATAAAATATCCCATTTTACCCTGTTGGGATAAAACTATATTTAATCCCCACCTTCTGAGCTATAGTAAAGCCTTGTTCCAATGAGCTAACTCTACCCATTCAACTTTTACAGATGCAAACTCCGTTTTCCCTTAAAGATAAACAGTCTTACATATCAAAGTCTGGCTCTCTCTTATTAGCAACACCATAGTGTAACTCGTAAAGGCGAGTTTGATACCTTTCGTGCTAAATTGAGTATGCAGATTGTCTCTTCAGTGTATAAGAGTGACGTAAGGTTGCGTTTATTTGGTTTTTATAAGAAAAGATTTATACTAAATATATGAGAAAAATGAGCCGTATTAAGGCTTCAGATAGAGAAAGAAAGGAGATGTAGATCTATATGTCAAAATGTTTAAAACTTTCTACTTCACACGGTGACCTGGTTGTCTAGGGGTAAAATGTCAGACTTCTGTGCTGGCGGCCGGGGTTCAATCCTCGGTCCCGGCATAGATTTATCTGATTACCAAACCATTCCTTCACCTCTGACAATACATCTTGTGAATGTGGGGAATGCCAGGCCTCCAACGTGGTTCGGATTCCACGTTAAACTGTAGGTCCTTCATTTCATCTCACAATCACTCTACCATTATACATTAGCGTAAGTTCGTACAACCCGAACGGGTAGTAAGACGCAGTAATAATAATAATAATAATAATAATGATAATAATAATAATTCTACTTCACGAACTCTCGTTATGAAAAGAAGATAATATTAAGGGTACTAATCCGCCACACACGTGTTAGTCCCCTAATTTTTTTAAATAATAATAATATTTAGCACCGCGTCTCACTACCCGTTCGGGTTATACGCTTTAAGTACTAATTACTCTAATGGATTAGGAATTGGGCAGGTTGAATAAGAGTAAGTGAACCCGCATTTGCGTGGAAGGAGAGTGGAAAACCATTTAGGAAAAACCACCCCCAGTTCACCCGACCAAGATTCGAGCCTAGATCTCCTCGTCCTCAGTAGTCGAGCTCAACACGACAAGCGCGTTAGCCAACTACGCCACCGAGGTGGTTAATTTTTTTTAACGTATTTCTTATTACGTCATTCCCTAAATTCAATGAACATAAACCTCTTCGTCCCGCCTGAACCCTTTCATTCTTACTTATTTAAAATAACCCCTACCATTCACCATACGACCTCTATCTAAATACAAATTTAACAAATGATTGTATTATTAACATATTGTGTGTTTTGGTTAAAAGGGTTTGGGAAGTATGAGACGGAAGGTTTTTTTTTTGAGGGAATAGTTTTTTGTTTAATGTCTATTTGATGAAACGGGATATGAATACGTTTGATAATGAGTTGGATTAAAATTAATTGTTTCTGTCAACTCTTAATGTTGAAAATGGTTTTAAAATATTTGGGCTTTGCTGTTAAAACCATCTGGTGTTGATGGGGGAATTTATAAAAAAAAATTGAATGGCAAAGAAGGGGAGTGTGGTTGAAAAATCTTTCCAAGATTTATATTCTCAACGACGTAGAAAAAAATGTTTCTTTTGTTTTTTGTTTTTTTAAAAAGGTTGGCACTTTGGATTGTCGTGTTGAGAGATTTAAAATGTAGCGTTCATTCGTAATCTTGTTTTCTGACAGAAAGAGTTGGGAATATTAAATAAATAAATAAAAATAACACTAGTAAAACACTAAACAAAATGTGGACATTTTTTTGGAGAAATATTCAAAGAAGGTTTTTGGTGTATATTATATTTAATTAGCACATTAAAATATGAGGTGGTACCTTTTTATTTGTTAATTTCTTCATTAGTAGGGTAATGGTCGCAACGGTAGTTAAAAGAATTGGCTAATTATTTCATAAGGGATTTTGTACCTACATTTTCAGATAAAAACCGGTACGGTATATAGTTATGTTGTGTCCTTAGGGACCTACAATAATATTGCAGCCCAATACTAGAGTAATGACGAGATTGGGATTCGAAGCTTTGTCGGGTTTAATGAAGGTGGTTTATATCAAATGGTTTTCCACACACCCTCTCTCTGAGCAAATGCGTTTACAAATGAGGGTGGTTTTTCTCAAATGGTTTTCCACACACCCTCTTTCTGAGCAAACGCGTGTACACTGCCTTTAATTTCAACCTGCTTTGTCTCTAACTTATAAGTATAGTTTGTACATAAGCGTATGATCTGAAGAGATGGTAGTGTAGAAGAGGTGCATTGAAACAAATCTTAAGTAAAATATTGTAACCTAATTAAACGTTGTTGGATATAATGTTGAAAGTACAAGTATTGGCAAGTAGTATTTTTTTAAATTAGCACCACCCGTTTGGGTTACACTCATATTTAATAATCTCGAAATTGTTTTGGGGACGAGGAAGTTTAAGTTTAGAGGAAGTATATTCGCATTTGCGTGGAAACCAAGTGAAAACCCATTGAAGAATAAAAACTTAGCACACATAATAGGGATTCAAAACTAGATACCTCCGACATCGGCAATACAGTCTACTGAAAGAGTTATAGATATATTATACACAAACGAAATAAACTAAAAAAAGGGTTTACAACATTTTTGTTGAAATATGATTTGCTATATGTTTGGTATCGATTCCTTTTAGCTTCACAGCTCCTAAAATGTTGTTCAACTCTCAAGCTTTTTCCTTTTTCTTTCTCTTTTATTTTCTTCATTCTCTTTCTCTCTCTCTCACTCTCTTTTAGACTTTCTTTTACTTTCTTACTGTTTGAAATACTTCCATACAATACGAGAAACGAGGTCAATCGTTCTCATATCGATTCGACCCCAACTCCAACGGATGGACTCCACAGGACCAAACATTTAGAATTGTATGTGGGCGTCGTTTTATATGTCCGGAAAACTTTATTTTATCTTACCTAAACCTTCACAATGTTTTGAAAATACGGTAAGTGTTATTATTTATCATCTAGTGTTGTGAAAGGAAGATATATTGTGAAAACAAATTCTAAGTTGTAGGGATTATTCTTGCGTTTAATATATACATTTGATTTTTTTTTATTGCTATATCTGTCCAAATATTTATATATGAAAAGAAAGTAATTTAAATGGTTTTTAATCTTATATAGGTTTAATAATTTAAAGGATTTAAGTTACTAGAATTATAAATAATCTTATGCAATGGGCCAGATGCCGGCTATTTATGTTTGTTTGATGAAATAATTAATAAGATTAATTTTTTAGGAAAAAACTTTATAATATTCACAGGAACTTTCTTGTAGGCAAAATTGATGTAATATATATTATTATTAATATTATTATTGTTATTTTAAATATATTTATAATATATAGGCAAAGGGAAGGCTTCAGATCACATGACTTGACTTTGGAATATGGGATAGAAGATTAGTAGCTTTTCTAGCTGTCATATAGTTTTTTTTAATTAAATGTGCTCTTTAACAGAAATATTGTTAAACCTCTTATTTATATAAGTGAGTATAGATATCAGTGCATTTATTCGAGGATCCTGTCTTAACTTCCTGAGTAAAGGTCGATTCACGCTGAATTCTAAGTTAAGCTATACTATGCTGTGATAAGGTTTTGTCACTTTGGTTTCATACTCATTGCTAGGCTAAGATATGGTCCCTATTTTCCCTCCTGAAATCACTGTGGTTTCTTTCTGCTCTGCTCCAGTGACGTTAAGTTATGGCATTCTCCAAAATGTCTCGTTTGAGCTCAGATGATAGTTTTGAGGAAGAGGAGCTGCTGCTTTTAGCAGCTGTTTTGGAAGATAAGGAAAGGTATAATGTAGAGGTTTTACTTGTTCAATTGATAAATAACAAATTTATTAAATACAAAAATTTAATATAATATTATTTAAATACACGTGGAACAAACTGAAATAAAAACTTCAACACTTATTTGGTTATTTTCAACCATCACTGCATCTATTCAACACGTAGCTCAAGCTGCGCTATGCGCATGCGCAACATAAGATGTGAGATAAACAAATTGACCAGCCAGCAATCGGAAAAAAACAAATTGTGGCAGAGCAAGGCATATCTTAGCTTAACTTTTCGTGTGAACCAACACGTTTAAATACACGGTCCGCTATTTTTCCAAACCGTTAGCTTAGCTTAGCATAGCGTTATGTGTGAATCACCCTTAAGAGCCGATAACTCTTACATTCAGGTAGTAAAAAAAGCTTTTAGAGCATGTAGAAAATGTATAGAACACAATACGTTAGTTAAAATAGAACTATGTGTGAAGTTTGCAATTTTAGAATATAATTTTCTTTTTTACTACCTGGCCTGTAGATAAAATACACATAATCTAATTACCAAATATTCCGTAAATTCATTAGTTGATACTAAAATTAATATATATATTTTTTTTAAGTTTACTGAATTTGATAATTATATCCTAAAGTGCTATAGCTTGAAAAATATAACTGCTAAATATATTGAAGCACCTTTGGTCTTATGTATACATTCTTTTATTTTACCTGGTGTTATAAATAAGGACTTTAACATTTAAATTTTATTTCTTAAATACACTTAATTTTCAACATTGTATTAATTATTCCTTAAAACCAGATTAAGGCCTTCCATTAAACTTCTATTTACATCTTAGATACATTACGTACCATGAAATGTAGATGGCTTTCGATGGGAATTAAATTAAATGCCGGCCACATTAAATGATACGAAGGCCCTACAGTATTTTATAATCCAGATAAAGTAATTTCGGGCACTACTATTACTTGTTTAGCTTAGTGTTTACAAAATTGCCGAGTTATTATTAAAAATGACAATGCCTAATCTTTTTTTTTAAGTTATCTCATGTAAATCTGCCCCCTCCACCGCCCACTTTTTTATAATCCCCCGTCTCTTTTGTTTATGCTTTTTCTCTTTAGAAGTTTTGTGAAAACGTTAGTTTCAAGCTCACTCGCTCTCTTTCTTGATATTTTTTCCAACCCACATTTATTTTTATTTGTTATTTCTCCGTGAGGAGCGCTTGAAAAATCCCCTTCACTTTGCTGCCTCTCTATTCAGTCAATTTTACTGCCCCGTAAAAATTCGCAGAATATGTGGATCGATAGTTATTCTTACCCTTCTCGACGCTACTTTCATCCGGAAAAATAAAAAAGTTATTCAGCCTCATCAGCTACCTTCGAGTGTTTTGTTTTCTATTGAAAATGATTTACATTTTTATTCCAATTTTTGTAGTAAAATAGATTTTATTTACTATAAATATTGAATCACTTATTTGTATTTTACATTGTCTGCTTTTAATTATATATTTTCTTAATTGATTTTAATAGGTAAGAATGGTCACACTCACTAAAAATAATATATAAATTATTTAAAATTAAGTGTTGGTTTCATATATCTAGTTTAGATAGAAAGATTGACTTTGAAATTATAATATATTATTCCAAATATTTTATAATTGAAAAAAACAAAAGTTATTTGCTCTTATCAGTTGAACATAAATATTCGTAATGTTGGGGCAGTAGTTTGCAACCCTAAATGTTATTTTAGTTATTCATTGCACTTTATTTAACCTAATGGTAGGATCGACCTTTCTTTGTTACACTGTAGTGTAGTTACTGAAACATTACCATAATGTTATCAATCCAGGTAAGAAAGCTCTTTACCAGCATAGCTGGAGTGTTCATAAAGAAGTAATTAAAGAAATAAAACCACTGTCCATCTGGAATCATATTAAGAATATTTCAATTATTTATTATTAATATCTTTATTAATATTCATTTCAGTACTCTAAATACCTTAACAATATTATTTATTACAGTTTTAACCGCCAAAGATAGCTACGCATACACTTGTTAATTAAAATGCTGTAGTTCAAATTCTTACTTAATTTATATTAGAGGTGGTTTTATAAACAATTATCTATAATCATATTACTTATTTAGCTTAGTTGTAAAAATATAGTCAGAAACTATAAAAAAATGTAAGCCCTAATTATTTTATGAAAGCCTGGAAGTAAAAAATTGACATTTTTAATGTAAGAAATCACAAACAAAAATCAAGAGGCTATAATAAAACTTCTGGATACGCAAATAACTTTTCTGTGATTTTAAAAATATACATAATTTCTCGATTACAATTTAATGAAGGAAATACAGAAAGAAAAATCTGTGTTTAGATTTTAAAAACGTACTTTTTCCACTATTTAATACACATGCCTAGGAATAGCAAGAAGGATAAAAAAGAATGCTATTCCTTACTTTCTTGAATCTATAACTAAACGGGGAGCGATAAAGAATAAATAGGCAAATGAACTGAGAAGGAAAATGTATATAAAATGGATGTTGAATTCGATGTATCTAAAAAAACACTCAACAAGTTTTAATTTCATAAGACGGAAGAAATAATTTGTGCTAGCAATAAAACTCCATAATTCCAACACAGAAACGACCTTTCATTGAAAGGAATTACTTGAGGAAATTTGATATGACAGTAATTTCTTCAGTGAGTGGAACATTTTTATATAGCTCACGCTAGAAGCCTACAAATGACTCATTCCGCCCACGAATCCTTCTCCCCGTTTTCCCCATTTCCCCTCATCATTGACTTTCATGATACAATTTCTTAAAATGAGGGAGGGGATGTTTTGAAAATTGTTTTATCCTTATCCTTATTTATTTTTTATTCATTGAAGAAGCTGAGTAAAGAGATACTTTCATCACAAAAAAAAATCATAATTTCACTTTCTTGTGAGCGCATACGCTTATTTTAGTGCTATATTTTGGAAAAGGGGGTGGTGCGAGGAAGGTTGGGGGGGGAGGGGCAGCCGAAATTTATATCAGCTACTCGGATAGGAGGGAGGTGGAGGGTGTCCTATATCATTTCCAATCCGTTGGTTTTCAGTGCGAAAAGGAAAATGCTTACTAGGAGTATTTCATAATCGAATTTTGGGACGAATAAAAAACGCTGA